>LTAE01000081.1:26590-131024 GCA_001647135.1 Pontederia paniculata | reverse complement strand
TATGGCCAATTAGTAGGCCTTTTGTTTATTTTCAACAACTATCAAGTCTGTTGTATGGGCTATGAGCTCAAGACTATGTATAAGTCATGTGCTTAGATATTGTGAGTTAACTTATGTGTTCTTATGATTGTTTAATCGAGATAATTGATCGTTTCCGCTGTGCATTATCGCTGAAATTTATCGTCTTCCGCTGTCATAGTTTATTGTTTTCTCGTACCGCCTCGGGAGCCTCCTCGACGCGTGTCGGATATCGATTCGTCCACGTGTGGGGCGCGTTCGCGGGGCGTTACACTTGCGTTCTTTGTTGCACAGGCCGAGACATCAGTGTTAAATCTCCCTGTGGAGAAGATGGACTATTTCATATTCAGGCCCCGTTCGCAGCCGGCATTTTGGTTTGGAATATGATTACTGTGTTTTCACATTGGCACTATGTGAAAATCTGCTAAGTTTCTGCTCTAATGGCTGCATTGTGTATCAGTGTTGTTCTCAAGGATCTTCAAGAACAAATAGAGATGCTCCACAAGCATGACTAGTTCCAGCTCTAGTGCAGCTGTTGAATGCAGCTTAATTTTTTTTTTTTTTAAAAAAGTAGAAAATGGATTAGTGATACTGCATTTATTGGTTGCATAAGAAAGGATATTTAATAAATGAGATTTTAAACAAGCATAAAAGCAGAACTAGTGATTCTATCAGTCTGTTCACGAAGAACCCATACTGAAGTAACTCATGTATTTAAAATGGACAATTGGCAGTAGTAACAATCATTTCAGTTCGGATATTCAATTAACCAAATACAAGAGACGTGGTAAAAAAATATCTGAAATTAACAGAACATACACATCAGGCAGATATAACCTCATTTTCAATATATATATATAAAAACATGGTTATTCTCTCAGCCAGTCCTGGGGGCAAAAGAACCCATATTGAAGCAATTAATGTATTTAAAATGCACAATTGGCTGTAGTAACGATCATTTCAATTCAGATATCCAATTAACCAAATACATGAGACAGGGTAAACAAATATCTAGAAATTAACAGAACATACAGATCAGCCAGTTATAACCCCAGTTCTAGACAAATCTCACCACTGCTCCTCCAGTTTCATTACATCGCTTTGTCTCGTGGATTCACAATCTGAATCATTGTTTTATTTTATTGTAATATTACAATGAACATATTCAAAACAACAAATATAGTACATGCATAAAACTGTTTCTGTTTAGATAGATGTTAACTGAAGGCAGTTATGTTTCACCTTAGGTATGCATAACATTGCCGGAAAAAATAAAACATTTCTAAACGCTTTGAGGAAATCCCATATTACAAAAATGAGCCTTAAGGAAAGCTAGGACCATTGTTTCTTCTCAATCAGCACGAGATTGTCCAGCCCGAGAGGATAAAATGATGCCAACTATGAGACCGTAGAGGGCGAGAGCTTCAGCGAAGATGAGAATGAGAATCATACCAACAAATAGCTTCGGCTGCTGGGCATTGGCCCTGAGAGAGAACACAAAAAAGAATTCCATTATATTCATATGGTTTATTTCATATATGCTGTAAGTTGCATTCTCGTTAACGCATGTTGCACATAATGGCATCTCAATCTAGTTATAAATACCCTTTATATAGATTTTTTTGCATATTCTTGTCAGTTCACGATTGCTCAAGCTTTGGCATTTTTTTATGGGAGCTTGGGCACATTGTATCAACCTTGAATGCTCGGTCTTCTATAATAGTATCATTTATTGAGGGCCAACCTCTAATTCATAGTACAACACAAATCTTGCAAGCACCGTAATCACACAACTTCTACCAACCTCCACAGAACTTACAAATCTGATTTGCATATCATGAATTCCAAGCGAGTTATCTAGTTTTTAGGTCAAGCTTACCTTTTTACTTTAGATGTTTGTAGCACTAGCATGTGCTACACCAAGATGGTGGATAGAAATGTTTGCCATCTCTGTTTTTTCCAAGCTATTAGAAAGGTACCAACCATTTTTTGAGAAAGAGAAGGATGTCAATTTATTTTGACAAGAGAAGAAGGATGATAATTCAGAACCAATAGATATCCATCCCAATTATTTCCACGAGCTAAGAATGAGATGTCAGATATGAAATCTTTATTTCTAGCACCAGCTATGATAAGTGCTTGTCAGCTATGCACTGAGAAGGCAAAAGAAAACACATTCCGACATAAATGTCTGCAAAGTAATATCATGAAAAAATAAAACATCTCAACCGCTGAGATAGAAAAGAATAGATAGCATATACATAGGCTGATCTTCATAATGGCATCAGCAATGAGAGTTCGCGAAACGATTCCTCACTGTCAAAGCAAGCGGATACTCTGTTTTAATTTATTTTTAATGAGATCTTGAGCTACATTCAATAAATCATTTAACTTTAAACTATATCATACATTGTATGTCTATACAAGAAATTTTCAGCTAGCAACATATCATCGGAAATACAGCATGATGATATGATGGTGTTTGGATAGTAATAAGCAACTAGGTTTAGAAATTGATAAGCAGAAGATATGACATTGGTGAAAAGGGTTTACCGAACACCAGCATCACCGACAATGCCGATAGCCATGCCGGCGGATAGCCCAGCAAGGCCGCAAGCCAACCCCGATGAAAGATGCGCGTAGCCGTCGAACAGGTAATACGATTTCGCCTTGGGATTGATTCCAGTGCTGATGATGACGGCTATGATCAGCCCGTAGATCCCGAGCACTCCAGCCATGACCACCGGCACAATGGACTTCATCACGAGCTCGGGCCGCATCACCCCCATAGACGCTACACCGACGCCGCTCTTCGCCGTCCCGTACGCTGCACCCATGCCTAAAGATGGAAGAACAACCGATCAGAAGTTAGAATACCATGTGTTCTTACAGGACAACAAGAGGGATGTTAGTACAGGAGAAGACGAGGGCTGCGGCAGCGCCGAGGAAGCCGAAGAAGGGCGCAGTCTCGTCGCCGGCGAAGGTTGACATCGCTGAGCCGGAGATGGATCGTGCGAAAAGACAAAATTTCCGGTGTTTGGTTTTTCTCTGAAGTCTCAAACCCTCGTGTTTTGATCCAATCGCGTTGGTATTCTCAATTTTATTTGGTTTCTGGGTCACATACGGCCCAGTTTATGAACTCACGAACAGCCCGAAGGCCCATTTATGCCGTATGAACTATGAAGTATCTGGTCACGTGCTCATCGCGTGATATACTGACGTCACATGATCCTTTTTTGTGTAAAAATGAGTTGTCCTCTGTTTTTAAAATTGATTAAATGAGGGGTGGAAAACTATATATATATATTATCAGATAATGCATCTTGATTTAAATATTATAATCTGGGGTTACCATTACTTCTATTAGAAAATTGAAAATTGAATGTCCGAAAAAACATATACGATATTTTATTTTTAATTTAGGACCATTAATAATTTTTCCATGCCACACACACAACACTAGAGTGCACAATACTTTTATTCTTTTTTCATTTTAATAATATCATCATAATATTATTAAAAATAATAAGTTATTTTAAAAAAATAAAATATAATGATAAATCTTGATTTAGTGGTGTGACTATATGCATGTACATCTTTACATGTAAAACATAAAACAAAACATTTCACTTTGCTCCTCTCAGGCCATTGCTCAGATTGATTAAAGAGCAACAGCAGATTCAGCACATTGTATAGTTATCAAAAGTTACCACATCAGCAGAGTTGCTAGTCTTTACATGTGTAATTGACATTATAAGGTTATTTGAAGATCATGACATAAAACTTAGACAAGAGTGAACATGAAAGAGAAAATTGTGAATAGCAGGATCTTCTTGAATTCAAAGGCCAAGTGATTTCCCAACTTTAGAAGAGTATGGACTTTGGAGATGTTTGTTCAATGTCCGGAAACCGGAGAAAGAAAACAAGAAGAAAAAATCATGGGCAATGCAGGAAAAAGCTCTCTGTACATTCAGGGGGAGGAAGAGGAGGTCCTTTTAATCATGGCTTGCTAACCTGGCTATTGTACAGTTTAATGTTACATTTTACAGGCCCAGTGACTTCACCCAGACAGCTTGCTTCCAGTACGAAGTTCTTGGTGTCAAGACATTTCATCCTTTGATCTGTTCAGTGAAGTCATGCAGGCAAAAGGAAATGACACAAAAGTTGGTTCAAGGCTTTCTCATATTCATGGAATCTCAGGATGCTTTTCTTGCTTTGAGTATGGAAACTGTTCTGTGCCCTTCTCAAGTGCATCTCTCCATATTCTATATCTGACACCAAGTTTGTCATATGATACTGGCAAATTCCATACATTTGCTCCATTGATCATTCGATCTTGCTGGCCCACAACAAGCCGTAAATCCTCATTAAGGACCTGCAAACAGCTCTATCATTAGCAACGAATCACACACGGGAAAATATGTTCATCTGGTACCAGCAACTTGTCAGTTCAATGCTGAAAATGATAACAAGCAAGCAGAAAATGCTTATGTACATGGATTTCTTCTTTATTTCTTGGCAGAAAAGATCGTTATATTTCTTCCTTATTTCTCAGCAGTAAAGTTATTCTACATGCCAAAAGGTTCGTAGAAGATCAATTTTGCATCTGAGAAATGGTTACAGAATCATGAATCTTCTCAAATACAGAACCATAAACAAAGATATAAGAAAGAGAACTGAAGAATGTAAGAAGTTGGAAGACTTACTTGCTCTGCAAAATGCCTCCACAAGATATGCATAAAGGGAATGTGCTTCAGAAGAGGAGCAAAATCCAATGACATTCTGTATAATAATCTTGTTTTGTGCCTAGAAGAAGGCAAACACACATGAAGTTGATGTAAATGTGTAGAACATTCCCTGGTGGTTTTTCCTTCCAATTTCCCAGGTTTCGAAATCCCAATAGTAGAGAGGACCATGCATGGCGGCCGGAATTCCATGTCAATCGGGTAAGGATCCCAATATCCTTGAAGGCCTGAAGCAGGTGTCAGGAAATTCACCAAGCTGTACAAAGAAGGCAGAAAGAAAATTGCCATATAAAATCAGTAAAGTTATAGAGGAACAAAAATATTCTAAAATTCCGAACATTTTCCCTTGGTCTTTCACAGTTCACCCCTTTTTGGAAAATATATTTTGAGAACTTGTTAAGATAGCAATACAACTGAATCCTATCATGTTTAAAATTCTCTATCTAGTTAATAGATTCTGAATAAGCTAGTATGACCAGTCAAATTGCTCATGTTCCATTTTCTTTTCAAGGATGTAAAAGTTATACATCAGGAGAAACTTCGTATTTACCATGTTATGATTCTGGATATCCGACTATATGCATATTTCAGAGTTGATGTAAGGACGATCACACTTATTTTAAGATTCAGACTTCTGTGGAAAATAGTCATTCTAGGATTACATGACAAGGATTAACTGAACTACAAAAGGTTATATATCACCTATGCGACAGAAATTATTATCAAGTGGTAGAGTACTTTCCAATTATTTCTAGCTATTTGCAATCAGGGATTTCCTTACAAGATATGCAAACAGAGATGCTTAAAGCCCTGGTAACATGAATTTATAAGATAATTCCAGGAAATGGACATAGACAAACCTTGGAACACTCCATCCCTTGGCAAAAGTGGAGGTATGAGTAAAAGGGGCATGGGCAAGATCTAAAAGATTGTCCAGAAGTAGTCCATGCTCCACTGGAAGCTCCATGACTATCTGTTCACAATTGAAAAAATTACATCACCACGGAACTCCTATATATTTCTAAAATGCTACAAAAGCCATTTAAGATGCACTGTCCGAAGCTTATGTAACTAATTTTGGAATTCATTCTGAAAATGTTAAGACTGAAAAATGTGTCGAAGATGTGATTGATTGGTTTCAGAAAAATTATCTCAAGATGAACAACATGGATTATCCAAGTAGAGATACACATTATGGGTAACACATGCATTTTGAAAAGAATTTTGTTAATGGAATCCAAAAGAAACATCTATTATTACCTCAGCGTGAATTTTAAATCCTGGAGGCGGTTGTAAAGAAGGAAGTGTTGACGTTGGAGGTGCAGTGCCAGGCCAGACCCAAATCATCCCTTCATGCTCAAAACATGGTAATGATCGGATACGTACATCCATCATGCGAGTAGATGGCATTTTCTCGCATTTCCCATCTGTTGAGTACTCCCAACCTGAAATCATTTTAAACATATAAGTTTCTAGCACAAGCAATTAAAAGTTTTTTGCTGAATACTTCCAAGTTAAAATAAGAGAAAGAATTTCCCTTATAAATAGAGTGAAATGTTGAATTATGTAATGCAATCATATGATGTCACTTTATTCATTCATCTCATAGCCATATAATGAACTTACTTGTGACAAAATAGATAGCCAGATACATATATAATAATATGGAGATAGAAATTTATATATATTTGGCAAAGGTGGTAAACTTTGATAGAACATTTTCTTTTTTTAAGACTAATCTCCGATTCAGAATATTAATCAATGGTTTGTCTCACTACTGTCTCAGGACGCCATGGCTTATGGATGTTACCATGATAAGGGCATTGTATCCGTCCCTCTTTTACAGATCCAAGGTGAAGAGGGCAAGCTCTATGAGCACAAGTGTTCTGGACGCAGCCTGGATTACCATCTTTTCCTCGGAAAAGTACCCATGGTTCTTCAAAACAATCAATAGGGATCTAGAAAGAGGTAAACATATCAGTTTCTACCAAAATTTTAGTTTATGATTGCTAAGTATGTGATGAAGTTTGGATGCTCACCATTGTGTCATCTTTCAAGTCCGTCGAAAAAGCAATTGGATACCAATAGTTCTTCAAGTTAGGATGATATGACTGGACAGGACCAGAGACATTTAGATTTCTTCTACTCTTAATTTTGGCTGAGCCTGTAGATACTGATGAAGTGCTCGGAGTAAGAGCTGTCGAGTCAGTACTTAAGTTACTTGTACTTCTTTCTTGTAATAACCTGTCATTCACCAAGGTTTCCATATGCGCAAGTTTATCTAAAGCTGTGGATACCCTTGCTTCCGATATATGAACCTGAAGGAATGAAACAGAATTATTTATCTCTTTACACAATAGTTTAACAAATAAAACTAAAATGGAAACAATACCTGTCTATGTGCCTTTTCTAGTTCTTCTTGCAAGCCAGCAAGCTCTTTCTTCATTGTTCCGATTGATTTAAACTCACGTGCTAATGGATTAAGAACCTCTACCACCTGGACATAAGGATATCCTGAGAACTGGGATCGATATAAATGCTTTGGATAGGATTATATGCTTACATGACTAGATAAGGACATAGATAAACTGGAATTGGTACTATAATATGAAATTCTACAGAAGCCCTGGAAATCTGAAAATATTCATAAGAAGTATGCATCAATTCTTTTTTATCTCTAATTTTACTTGGATTAGTTTCAGAATTTCTCTTACCATTTATTAGCTTAAAATTATTCAACTATTCCTTTGTACTTTCCACCATCATGCCAAATTATTATTTCTGTCAGCGAGCACACACCCTATTTTCTAATGCTCTATTTCGACATAACTTTCTGAAACCAGACATAATTGTAGTTACTATAATAGCATTTACTAATGATATGTTTTATCAAACTACATCATTTTCGATAAATATGCTACATGCGAAAGAGAATTATAGATGACAACTCACGAAATGACCATTCTACAAGAAACATTCTTAGTTTTCTTTCGGGATCACATGTCATATAAAGAGTATGCTCCAGACACAAACTTAAGTTGCATAAAGTGCCCGTAATTTGTGGAGGATTTGGAATATAGTACCTTGTCATGGAGAATCATTATGCTCAACAAGTCTTGCCGTGCCCTCCAATCCAAGTACTGAATGTCCATTCTGACCACCTCAAGAGCTTGGTTCACATCTAAGAACTTCCCCTTGGACAGTGGCATTCTTGGCCCAGGATCTTCCACATTGAATAGTTCCCCCCATGCACTACTCTTCTTCTCTATCTCTCCTCCCCCTCCTTCCCCATAGACTGCCAACACCCTGAATTCCCCCCTTGCAGCATTCTGCCACAACTTCCATGGAACAGATGTCCAAAATCAGTAGCAAGTTCAAATCATGCAAAACAATCCGGCATTGCCAAAAGATAACTGGAGATAGCAACCCTATGAAAACTTAAGTTACTGCAGTTTTCTTTCTCAGGCAACTCCGATATCATCTTCCTCTACTGACAGATGATCTCGAAATGTAGCAAATATAAGCTTTTCAGCTGCCTCATACTGGAGAAAATAAAAGAAATAACACGAAAGAGAGGAAGGAAAAAAAAAACTACAATCTTGCTCATTAAAATAACCTCCTGCTTCTGAAACCCCCCAAAAAAATCCTTTTTGACCTGGATATAAATTCCGCAACTTATGGATTGATCAAAGCTCATCATCATAACGATTTACCTCCAAAAGCCAACAAATTTGAAAATTCTCAGTGCTTCAGAAGCGTAAAAAACTCACCTTTTTGGCGAAGAACTTGGAAGAGGACGAGCAGGGCCGCAGGTGCGAGATCGGCAGCAGGGACAGGGCGGCGGCTGTTGTCATGGAGATCGGAACTGAGAGAGAGAGAGAGAGAGAGAGAGAGAGAGAGAAGAGAGAGAGAGAGAGAGGAAGAAGGAAGCCAAAAAAATCGGAAGAATTTTAACGAAATTTCCATCAATTTATTTTTTGGCATAAATATTTCTTGGTCTCCGATGGCTCGGCGATAAGTGGCGGGCGTTCCCCGCGATCCGGATCGCCCTCCCCGCTATCGCCACGTGGCATCGTCGTCCGCTCCACTTGATGACGTGGCAGCTAATCTATCCACTAGATCATGTGGGCCCCGAAGTCGGCTCCCAGTATCTTGCCCGCGTGGAACTTAAAAAAAACTTTAATAACTATTAATAGCACCAAATCCATTAATCACCCNAGAATTCTTTGTAGAATATATATATATATATATATATACATATATATCTTGCTCGGAAATAATTTCGACCACTACTTCCTTGAGATATTCTTGTGCAATGTGCATGCATTTTCTAACATGCAATTTCCACAGGAGTTCGGTATCCTTTGCTTGCATAAACAACCTTCCTCCCGAAATTCCCATTTTCTTTTTTTACTTTGGAATAGTAGCATCTCATTAATTTTCATTAATTTTAATGGTCTCATTTGATTAAAAAATAAGATCTAAATTAAAATTTTATTTTTTATTTTTAAATTAAACATCTTTTTTTATATCAGATGAGTCTCAATGCATTTATTGAAGAAAGAATAAAAAAATTAAAAAAAAATATCCCATTTCTTTATTTAGATTAGTAATATTTCAGGTGGATAAAGAGCATGAAACTATTTCATGAATTAAACAAAGTTAATTCATGAATAGTACGGTGACAATCAAATCAGACTAATATTTTCGCATCAGTTTGTTTGTCCTTAAAAATTATTTTTATTGAATAAGATTATTCTTATAAATCTAAAAGGTCACAATTCGTGACCGATATGTTATGTCATGAACACTCCTTATAATAAAATATTATTTTTTCAACATTTCAAAAGCAGTACTCACCGAAAATAATACTAGAAAAAGAAGTAAAAAGCCTTTTTTACAGAGTGAAATTTTGAGTTGGGATATAAAATTTAGAGGAGTTAAGATGTGGATCGATCGATGTGAGCTCATGGACTGTCTTCTAGAATCTAGAGAACATTTATGACGAAAGCAATCAGACCAACAAACGAGAAGTACAGTTCCTTTTTGCTTTCTATCATTTGGCACCAACCCAACAATTTATCAAGCCTGAAAAATAATTGTTCAGAAAAAAAAAACATTGGTTTTTGTGTTTGATAAGTAAAAAAATTTGGTCAACAATTTTTTTTTATTGACCAAAAACTTATGTAGGAACTTATTTTGTCTCGTATTATATATACATATACAAAATAATAAATAAATTTAATTTTGTTGGAAATATTGCGTCAAAGAATTGATTAAGGAATAAAACGATGAATTAAAAATGAAAATGAAAATAAATGATGAATATAATAAATTTCTTTTGATTGATATAAATAAAAAAGAAATATTTATTAACAAAGAAGATCTTCTGAAAAAAAAATTAAGAGAATAAAGGGTTATGCCCTTCGATATCATCACATATTTTTTTATTCTTTTTTATCTTTCACAATTTTAAATATAGAATATAATAATTCTTTATAATAAGAAATTTAGTTTGTTTTATGCCATAAAATCAAACAGAACAAATTTCGGATATTATTTTTCGGGAAAACATATTTCCCTACAATGAAATAAATAGAGAAGGAAAGATGCCATAAGAAAATATTACGAAAAATGATATATGGTAGACAACCACGATGAGTGAACCCTCTCCTCCGCTCCACCCCATGCCCGCTTCGGCAACCCTCCCCTCCTTTCCTCCGCTCCACCCCCTCCCCGTTCATCCTCCGCCTCCTCTTGCTTCAAAAACCCTCCCCTCCTCCCAAACTGCAGTAAATGTCGTCCCACTCTCAAAGCCTGTGGACACATGGGCGAATAGGGTGAGGGGGAACCTCACGCACAACATGAGACCAAAAATTTTGAGAGAGCAACTTTGTCGGATCCAACAATCAATCGAGGAAGAAGTCGTTATCCTGGAGTGTGAGACGGCCAAAATATCTGAAGAACTGAAGGAATGTCTGTTGGGAAGACTCTTTGGGGACTCCACCACGCTGAGCCTCCTGAGGGACGAGTTGTCGGGGTTGTGGTCATTATCTACCCCCTTACAGATAGTAGAGTTAGGAAACTTCTACCTCTTGTTCAAGTTCAGTAGCGCCACTGATAGGGATTGTGTTCTAGAGAATGGGCCTTGGAACATCAGGGGAAATTTCTTAAATCTCTCTCTGCCACGCTCATTCTTCCGGTCAGGTGATGAGGAGCTTACCACCACCCCCATTTGGATTCAGTTCCCGGATCTCCCACACGAGTTGGGTAACAAGGAGTCAATCACTAGAATCGCTTCACACTTCAGAAACCCTCTGAGGATCGACGAACACACTCTAAGAGGGGAAAAGTTGTATATTCGCGAGAGTATGTGTCGAGATGGACCTAGCGAAACCGATAAAACCTGGAATCTGGATTCGAACGCCAGGGAACACACGTTTCTTTCATAGAGCTATTTATGATAATCTTCCGACCTTCTGCTTTGGATGCGGCACCATCGGTCACCTCCTCTCCTCTTGCTCTAAAGCTAGTATTGATTCTTCCTCCCTTGGTTTCCAGGTCAGGAATACTTCTCCGCTGGACAAACCCCTTTATGGCATGTGGTTACGTTCTTTCCCTCCAAGAAATAGGCGTCCTCAATTCTCAGGTGCTGAATTGACGCCCCTCCACTGATGAACGACGCCCTCAAGCCTCCGATGAAGCACCGGCTCGCCGCCAAGGAAATAAAAGCCTAGTACAAGCGATCCAATCAAATGAACCGGTCCAAACGGCTAACCCTTTCGAAGCCCTCACGCTGAAGCATCTAGAGCACTTGGATGTTGATCAGACGCTCAAGGGTAGCGGTTCAGGTAAACCCTCAACCTCCAAGGATATTGCAAACGGCTAATCGCTTCCTTCGACAGGATTGCTCATCCTTAGGTGGAGCACGTGAGCCTGTTAACGGGGCATTAACACGTGACTTGGATACACATGTCAGTCATCCCCCCAAGTCGGCTCAACTAACACGTGATTACTCGAGGGAGCCACAAAATGAAAGACTCTCTACTCTTTGCCCCCTCCCATAACCCTAGATACAGATAATACTCCGCCAGCAACAGCACATGCTTCTGCTAGGGTGGAGTCCTCCCTAGTGCAGCACTCAGAAATGGTTTCGATGGTTAATAAGAGATTCTAGAATTCCTCAAGAAAGGATCAAGAATCCTCGGAAGACGGAGAGGACGAACCTGTTGACACAAAACCTCTCCCTCCACCTACAGATCTAAGAAGAAACCGAAAGGCAACGAAGCGTTTCTCTCCCCCTCTACCTACTTTGAAATCAAAGGAAAAAGGAGCAAAGCAAAAAGGTGGTAAGTTGTCTCATGATATTGCGCAAGCATTATACACTAACTCATTGGCCTTGCAGTGCGAGGAGGAGGATGGTTCACACCACACACACCCTTAGTTTTATGAAGATCCTAGCTTGGAATTGCAGAGGATTTTTTTGAAGTAAGGTCCTAAATCGGCTGAAAGATCTCACAGTCGCTCACCAACCAGACATTATAGTTCTCGTAGAAACATATGCAACACAACAAAATACAACTAAAGCTCTCAAAAGACTTGGAAGAAACTGGAAATGCATCCTTAATGAAGGCACGTGTGCCTCAGGTGGTATTCTAATTGCTTGGTAGAATTGTGATCTTAAGGTAACATCGAACCTCTCAAACAACCAGGTTTTACATGCTACGATCACTTTTGGTAACTTCTCTTTCCTTTTGTTGTGCGTTTATGCGAGTATTTTACCTACTAAAAGAAATTTGCTTTGGCATGATCTTAAAAACCTAAATCTAGATGATATTCCTTGGATGATAATTGGAGATTTAAACTTTATTATTGACCCTCTCAATAAGAAAGGAAGTTCACAATTTAAGCTTGCAAAATCAATTAAAAATCTGAGAGACCTAATCCTGAAATAGGGTCTTATGGATATCAAATCCTCAGGTATCCCTTTTACTTGGTGTAATAACAGAAAGGGTCTTGCTAGAATTCTTTGTAGACTTGATAGAGCTTTGATTAACCAGAATTGGTTATTTAAATTCCTTAACATCTCCTCAATTACGCTGGATAGATCAGCTTCTGATCATGCTCCTATCTTTATTCAAACTAACTCTGATTCTAAGGGAAAACCAAAGCAATTCAGATATGAACACTTTTGATTTGAGTATGGAGAACCAAGAGACATAGTGCAAGATGTATGGAACTCTCGTAAGTCATACTTTGGTTCTGTTATCTCCTCTGTAGCCTTAAAAACCATAAAGCAGAAAACTTTATTTTGGAATAAATTCACTGGGAAAACTTGAAAATAGATTAAAGGTTGTAAAGCAAGAAATACATTCGTTGGAATTCAAGGATGTTAAAACAGGCCTTTGTGACAATGAAATTGGAAACCTAAGAGCTATATACAACCTCCATGCTGCTTTATTGAGACATATTAGTCTAAAATGGTGGAGCAAATCTAGGACAAATTGGACTAAGGATGGGGATAAAAACACAATTTTTTTCCACCTAACCACACTCATGAGACATAGGGCCAACAAGATTACTAGCATCTTTGACTCTCAGGGAAATATTATCAATGATGAGACAAAAATTAAAGAGATATTTGCCTCACATTATCACAAATTATGGCAGCATGGTAGCCAACCTTCATTAGGTATTGACCAATGGCCTTCCCTTCCCTCTTTGTCCCCTGGTTGGTTGGATTCCCTTATTGCCCCATTCACTACTGAAGAGATTAAGAAATGTCTTTGGTCTATGGCCTCAGGTAAAGCTCTTGGGCCTGATGGTTTCACATTAGAGTTCTATAAATAATATTGGGACATTATAGGTCAAGACATCACACAATAAATCCTATCTTTTTTTTGAGTCAGGCATGCTTCCCCCATGATGGTCTAATACTTCCTTAATCTTCATTCCTAAAACACAAAGACCTAATCTGGTCACATATAGACCTATTGCATTGTGTAATTTTATTTACAAAGTCATAGCTAAGGTGTTGGCAAATAGAATGAAACCGGTCCTAGGTGATCTTGTTGATCCAGTGTAATTTGCATACATTTTAGGAAGATCAATACAAAATAATATCCTAATAGCCCAAGAATTAGCTCACTCTTTGCAGAAAGGGAGAGTCAAACACATGCTTATAAAGATTGATATGGCCAAAGCTTTTGATAGAGTTTCATGGCAGGCTATTATAAATACATTGACCTTAATGAACTTTCCCAGTAAATTTATCTCATGGATTAACTGTTGTGTCACTTCACCCATGTTCACATGTTGCATTAATGGGGTTCACTCTCAACCTTTTAAGAGTCACTGTGGTATTAGATAAGGAGATCCTCTATCACCCTATCTTTTTATCCTGGTGTCTCAAACTTTTTCCTCTCTTATGAGACAAGCAAAATTGGAGGCTTCTATTAGACCTTTTAAACTAGACAACTTCTCTTTAAGTCATTTATCTTTTGCAAATGATATGCTAATATGTTTTGCTGCCACCATAAAAAACTCTAGATCCCTCAGAGCTATCTTAAATTATATGACCACCTCACAAATCAACAAATCAACTTTAATAAATATGAGATATTCCTACCCTTGAAATTCAAAAGACATAGGAGCGAAAAAATCAAACTACATCTTGGTATGAAATTGTGAATTTTCCCCTTCACTTATCTAGGTATTCCTATCTCATACAAATCCCTAAATACTAAGCAACAAGACTTTATCATTGATAAATTCTTCACCAAACTTTCAGGCTGGAAATATAAAGTATTAACTCAAGCAGGCAAGTCCACTTTGATAAAATATGTACTAAGCACCATCCCAATTTATTCTATGAGTTCAATGCACTTCTCTAGTGGAATTATTGAGTCTCTGGAAAGATGATCTAGGACTTTCTTTTGGTCCCTGGATGGCACTAGGAGGGGTTGTCACCTTATCAATTGGTCTACAATTCAATTACCAAAACACTTAGGGGGTTTAGGCATTAGAAACCTAACAGACATCAGAACATCACTTTTAGCTAAGAAAGTTTTGGACGTGTTGAATGGGAAACATGACCCTTGGGTCCAGTTGGTATCTAACAAATACAACACCCTACACCTATGGTCATGCTCCAATTCTACCACAAATCCAGCATGGTTATGGAGGATACTTCTTAAGGCCACAAATGATATTAAACTAGGTATTATAAAGCACGTTGGAGATGGTAAAAATACTTCAATTATGCATGACCCTTGGTTGTTCTATATGCCTTTGTCTCTAAAGCCCACATATGTTAATATGCATGCTCCAAACATCTTTTCACTTCATGTTAATGATCTCATTATGGGAAGTTCTTGGAATGTTGATCTCTTGAAACTATATTTTGGGGATAATTTAATTAAAGATTTTAAATATTTACCTACCTTTCTCTCCTGTGATGATAAGTGGATATGGGGCCCAAATCCCCTTGGTGTGGCTCATGCAAAATTTGTTTACAATTTCATTACTGTGTCGTCTCCCTCTTCACACTTTAGTTGGTTTGGTTGGAAACCCCTTTGGAACATCCTGCCACCCAGAAAATTCATATCTTCTTGTGGAAACAATTACACTCAAGGCTGCTTACAAAGGATAAACTCCTGCAATTTGACTCTCGTTTAAACCTTGCTTGCACCCTTTGTGGGCTGCAAGTGGAGACTGTGTCCCATCTATTCTTTGATTGTCAGGTTAGCAACTCTTTATGGACCAAATTTCAATAGCATTTGAATATCTCTTTTACCTATCACCTTGAAGCTCAAAATTTTTTTGGTCCCTCTAAGAAAGTCTTTCTTGATCTCTTTGCTTTTTGCCTCTGGGGTCTTTGGAACAAGAGAAACGATCTCTATTTTAACTCTAAACCAACCTCTATTGTAGTAGTGTGAGAGAGGGCCTTGGCTTTCTTTAATGAATATGAACAAATAATCCACTTTCCTGAGGGAACCCCACAACCCCATATGAACCATTCAGTGATTTCTTAGGAGCCCCCATCTCCAAACTAGGTCAAGTTGAACTCAGATGGTTCATTCAATGACCCTATGGAGACTAGTGGTATAGGTTATCTTATTAAATTATCTAATGGTCAACTTCTTGCTGCAAGAGCTTTACATAAGATCTTCAAAATTGTGTTGGAAGCTGAAGCTTGAGGTTTATATCAAGGTTTACTCAGAGGTAAACAACTTGATATCAGCAGACTTTCTATTGAGGCAGATTCATCCCTTTTGATATAATATGCTTCTGATATAATATGTGCAGAAACTATCACCTCCTCCCCTAGCAAATCAGTAACTTGTAATGGACATTAGGGTCTTGTTAAACTCTTTTGTAACTTTTACCATTCAGCACATTCCTCACTCAACGAACCAAGCAGTGAATTACCTTGCAAATTATGTTAGAGTGAATACTTTTGATATTTTGTATGAAGAGCACCCTCCTCAAGGGCTCCTCCCTTTTTTGTATCAGGACTATCGTGAACCTCCTAATTCTCAATGAATGAGTATCATTTTATAAAAAAAAATGTTATTTCTTTTAGCACATTCCATGGGGAGACAATAGGCAGGGAATTGATATTTTCTTATCGTAATCAACTAATAGAATGTAACACAGCTGCTCCTGAATAAAATTGCTTCATTGCATACTTGGCAAGCATATTTTACCCTCTCGAAGAAAACAATGGTCTTCATATGCATGCCTCAAAGAGACCCCTTTTTAAATATCATATGAAGGTATATTTCTCACATTTATTTTTTCATAGGAGATAGCCAGAAATTAGAAGAACTGCAAAAATAAGGTTAACTGAGAATTCAAATACTGGTAACTTATTCTCGAAAACAAACAGATTCGTAATGTTCAAGGTATAAATCCCTCGTAGCCAAACTTCCCGTAACGTTCATATTTTCTTCGTTGTACGTTTCTTACTTTTATAGTATTACAAAATACCAAAACAGATACCGCAGCAACAGTTGTTGCATGCTACCCTCCTCTCTTAGCGACAAAGATGATAGTCTAGGTCCTTACCGTGATCAAGAAGAAAAACGGCATGCCGACCCTCCGAAAGGGACAACCAAAATAGAAATGTACAGTGCTAAATACAAATAGGAAGAGATTTTAAGTTATGCAGATCCATGTCTGCTCATGCTTCTCCATGTTTCTTATTCAGATTTTCTGTTCCGGAGCCTCTGTATAAACTTCATCGCGTGGACACTAATCTTAGTGGAATCATACCTTAGATCGTCTCAGATATAACAACACTCCAACGCCTGCAAGTGCAATCGTTCCTGCCAAAATTCCAGCCTCAAGAGTCGTCCATCTATTCCTTTGGACTTCTGAAGGTTTTGATATCAATTCTTTGGTTTCTTTTTTCATCTCGGGGTAATCAATATGCAGCCTTAGAACCTGAAATGAGCAAATTGCACAGAAAGTAATAAGACTCAAAACAATCATGCCAGACACACCGAAGTCAATGTGGCAAGTGAAAACGATTGCCAGACCAAATGTGTCAAAAACACTTGTGAACAAAAACAAAGATCTTAATTAGAAAACTGCTTGGGGTTGGACCCCCTAATTACCCACCTTCAGCTATTGGTGTCCTATCTCTAAAGTTGAACATCTTGCTTTTAGTGTCTGAGTCTCTAACTTATGGCGGGACTAACCCCAGTCAAGCATCTCTAGATGAGAAAATATATGTCATTGGTGTTACAAATAAAACCGTGTACCCTAGCATCACATAATCAACATTTCGTTGGAAATAAAAGCTCCTCATTCACCACTCTCCTACATCTTATAATCTTAATTATGATCCATGATGTTTTGTGAACGGGGACTAGATCCAAGTTGTCTTTGATTAAACCTCTTTTGTGCCCTTAGTCTCTTCATGATTTAAAATTCTTTTCTTTTGCTCCATCAACTTAGAACTTTTCCCTCAGGCTCTTTTTCTAAAACAAGTAATACAAGAAAAACTTTCCATAAAAACATATGCATATAAATAAAAGTACGAATCAGATAACAGAAGAAACAAATGCATGCTCACATATATATCAAGATGAGCATATGCATGCGGAAAATTGCAGCAGCGTTTCAGTGGGAACTAGTGGGATTGCTTGAACCTTAATTCATGCTACAATTATATTTTGGTACGATTACAAAAACAAATTTCCTGCCTCTAAAAAGATTTTGTAATCATTTATGCTATCTCATCGTTAATCATTCAAAAGGAAGGTATAAGCTTTAGCATTCAATGAACCATACTCTAGTTTCACAAGGAATACAACCAAACAACTTTATTTATATAAGGTAAGGATAAGGATAGAAGAATAAACAAATATCTTAATTTATAAGCACAAAATGTCTTCAAAAGAAGTTTATATGCACAAAAGAAAATGCACCTTCAATCCTGCTACTTTTGCGTTGTTCACAGCACTGATAAGATCATTATCTGTGGCCAGCAGAACCCTATCACCCTCATCATCTTCATACTACAAGAAAAAATAGCAGTGAAGGCACACTGAATTTTAGTAGACACATATTACAGTATAATGGCATCGATTATGCATGCTCACCAGAAGTTGAACTTTATCTTGATCGCCGTCAAATCTTATTCTATGTACTACATCAGAAACCAGCTCAGCAAGAGTGTCCGTACCTGGTTAGAGATAAAAAACATGCAATTGTCATCATATCAAATATAGATAAAAATGCAAATCTAGCTCTTGTGCAACTAGATCTCTTGTCATACTGACCGCAGTTAAATCTATGCACATGTCCCTTTTGGTCCTTGAACTTGAAAGCAAATGAATTTCCTACAAGCGGGGGATGCATATGCTTGCTACCTTCCACATACTCTGATTGCATGAACGTGGATACTTCACTGTAACAAAGTACGAAGGGTTTTCAAGAACAAATATCTTTGTACTAAAACCTAAATCTGGAAGGAAGTATAGAAATAACCTATTTGTATCAAAGTCATCATCTACTGGTTCCAGAGCAAGGGCAGAATCCCAAAACTTTTGCATCATTGTGTTAGTCATGTCATTTACAGCATCAGTTCCTCCATCAACCTTCAAGATACAAGCAATTGACCTTAGACAGTATAATAGTGACTGCAGTTATATTTACAAAATAATTTAGGGTGCTACATATGCGATGTGTATAGGGTAGGGAACTTTGGTTGTCATATGAAGACTAGATGCCACTTAACAAAATCTGGAATTTAGATCAAATTCTGGATGATTCAAATTGTCACGAATGAACATGTGGTGTTGAACCTTGCTAGTCAGATAAGACATAGATCAACCAATGATTGACATGGCACATTCACCCAATACTAGCAACTACAACATAAAAGATTTAGGACCAAGGGAAGTCGTTCAATACTCTATCCCGCTCGAAAACAATTATCAATATCTGTTTCCAATCATACTTGTTTATATTGCTAAGTGCAAGTATTCAAGATTGTTTCTATTGGCAAAAAAACTGAAGCCCCCAAGTTAACGGATTCACTAAAATTTTATAAAGAATAGAGCATTATATTGCTATATTTTTCAAAGAATATTAGATATGAACAATTCAAGATGAAAAGAATAACATGGTGTTCTCACCATTGAAATTGCAGCATGAGTTAGTTGAAGAACATCCAGGCAAGCAATAACACATTCATCTGTTGCAAAGAAGCATCAGACAAATGAAGCAAACTGAAATTTCATCCACAGACACAGACACATGTCACCTCTGCTCAGATTCCCTATTAGGCTATTACCTCTATCAACAACTGGAAGATGCAAGAACTTTCCATCATGCATTATATGCAACGCATCAAGAATTGTTGTCTCTAATGATGCACACTCAGGATTTGCTGTCATTACCTTCAAAATGACCATCATAACAACTTTAATGCATGTATAAACAGCAAAGTAGCTGCAGAGAATTAACTGTTCAAGGTAAAAGAAAAGGTAACTGTCAAAGGAGTTAACTTCTCTCTCTCTCTCTCTCTCTCTCTCTCTCTCTCTCTCTCTCTCTCTGTGTATATATATATATATATAATCAACAACAACAAAGCCTTATCCCACTAGGTGGGGTCAGCTATATATATAATTTAAGCAAGGAGAATACGTCAAAATTCCTTGAGGTTTGCTTCCAGTAACAACAATAACTGAATTCACACGAAATTCACGCATCTTTTTGGTGGCAACATTAACAGGGTCTGAAGGAGAGACTACAGCAACTCTGCAAATAAAACATTTTAGTGTCAAAAAACATAGTGGATCAAAATATCTACTGAGAGCTCTCAAAGGGCTAATCGTTCAACCATACTTTGTGCTCTCCGTGATGATAGTTGACAAAGAAGGCTTAAACATTCGTTCTCGGAGAGTTTCTATAAAAGCATAAGGAGCTGCAGCCATGAATAGGGTTATCAAGTCAATAATCTTGATGAATACACAAACGAAGTAGGATCATCGAATACAATCAACAACCACACCGCATCTAGCTATTCACCAAGAAATAATGCGTATGCACCTTCATTTTGTTTATAGAGAGAAAGGACATTTATCTTATGTAAGCATACAATATATTCAATAACCAAACCTCAGTATCCACCAATCCACCAAGAAGCAATGTATAGCTTGCATCTTTAACTGATGAAGATGGAAACAGAAATTTAAAGTTTCAATAACATTTTACAGTTAAATTTAAAGTCTCAATAACATTTTAAAGTTAACTGATATCGTGAAACTCAGAAGAAAGGTCCTTCATGGATTTGCAGAGATTTAAGATTGGACAAGCTATAATAAAGTGTTGATTCAAAATTTTCCAGTTTTTTTTGGAGGGCGAAGGATGATTACCAAGCTTTGTAATCATCCATATTATTAATGATACTATAATATAACTTTAAAATGGCATTACAAGCAATTTTGCCCCTCCCTATGTGCAATTTGCATGATATGCACATTAAATTATCTTATCAACTATCTAACAGATGCAATATGAGTGGTATGTGCATGAACATGACCCTCTAAGGAACGACTATAAAACAATAAAACTTTTTAAATCCACAACCTGAAAAATTGCTTCCCCATTGACGCTCAACGCCCTCAACTG
Organism: Pontederia paniculata; assembly: GCA_001647135.1. Classification (NCBI taxonomy): domain Eukaryota; kingdom Viridiplantae; phylum Streptophyta; class Magnoliopsida; order Commelinales; family Pontederiaceae; genus Pontederia; species Pontederia paniculata. The sequence continues at coordinate 110,115 of LTAE01000081.1, read as the reverse complement.
CAGCTGCTAGAGCGCTGCCTTGCTCTGCAGCTTTTTCCATTCTTGATATAGCATCATAAAGGCACTTTGTAATATCCAGCATTGCAATAACTTCACCATTTTCTACAACTGGAAGGTGTCTAAATTTTCCTGTTAAAGACGAAATCTTGTAAGAGAAAAAGAGTGCGTTGGAACGAAACACTATACATAGTCTTTTTTTTTATAAATATATGTGATCATTTACATTGTATTAGCCTGCTTTTCTGGTCACAACGCATTCAAAGCTCAATAAAGACCAAAGAAAAGTTCACATAAGAATCACATCATTCGACAAAATATATAGAGATGTTATACTATCCCTTATTGTCTCTCTAATGCTCTTGACAACATGGGTTTCTTAGGTCACATTTCATATAAGTGTTCAACATGGACACAAAGTCAACTATCATTCCCCTAATTATTTGCTATCAAAAGCATATAAATATAGTCAGAAATAAGGGATTTTCTTTCAGTATGAAAATATGACATCAGACCCTGTCGAAGAATATACAGCTTATTGCATGGTTCTCCAAGTGGATGTTGTTCATTTTAGCATTTGCATCAAAAGAAGCAATTATAGTCTAAAAAATTCAGAATGATTTAAGAATCCACAAAAAAAGACAACGGGAAAGTGAAATGACCGGATATAGGAAGCAAAAATAGTCATTCGATAGAGTCTTACACTTTGAATTTTTGGGCTAAAGATTTCAATGTCTTTAACTTTCTGTCAATTTGTGCCAGCTCCAGAAAGCAAATTTGATCAGTAATGACAATTATCCGATGACACTAACATTAGGATTCTTTTAGAGAATTTGGCAATTTTAGTACACAACAATGCAAAGTTTCCGTAATGCCAACTGCAGTGTTTTTATACTAAAATGTCAACTGCAATATTTTTGACAAAATAATATGCTTCTAATGTTCCTTATATGTTTTACCAAAATGTTTGAAAATATCCAAAATCTCACTGCTGTGAGTTTCAATAAATTGGGGTACACAAGCAAACGCAGACCTTGGACCATCTTCTGCAATGCCTCAATTGCCAAAGTATCTGCCATGACAAACTGAGGGCTCCTAGTCATGATCTTTGAAACAATAGTCTGCTCTGGCCTTAACCCCTCTGCTATAACCCTTGTAGATATATCCTGATCAGGAGAACATAAACAGCTAAGCTCAGTACCATAAAAGAAAATTATAACGGAAAGTGTACAAAAAAGTTGACTAAGAAGCTAAACTAACTTTATCGGTGACGATCCCTGAAAGAAGCCCATTTGCATCCGTCAGAAGCACAGCATCCACCCTCCGAGCTGCCATCCTCCGGCAGGCATCAGAAACCGTCGTTCCTTCTGGGATTGTCAGCGCCTTTGACAACCTCAGTTTCTTCACTGTCCTCTCCGCACTATTCGAGTTTAGCATACCAATCAAAATTTATGTAAAAGAAAAAACAAAGATTCTAATACTAAACCAGTGAAAACTCAAATTCTCTTCCCAAATCACCACAACAAGCGACAAATTATGGTTCCAACGCCAACAGGACTTAGCATGTTCCTAGACAAAGCAACATGGAGAAGGATTCCAATGCCCCTAACAGAAGAACATTCAAACATTTTATTTCTCCGAAAGGAAATTACCCTGCTCGATTGGGGGAACCGGGCTTGGAGTGGCTCCCGTTTGCTGTTGATGCTGCGCCGCCGCCGCCGCCGGCTCCGTTCTCTCCAGGACCGAGTGGCTTCTTGACGGTCGACGGGGCGCGCCTGGCGGCGGAGCTGCTCCTTCGTGCAGGAACCGCGAGGCCGCTCATCTCCGCCTTCGAACGATTAACTGAACTATAGCTTCTGAAGGATTATTCCGGCGGAATCGTGCCGGAACCCTAGAAAGAAATGTTTGGGAAAGAGAGAAAAAAAAAAGGCAGCGTTTTTATATCGCATCCCCTCCTTTTCCCACCCAACAAAAAAATTCAAATTTAGGTGGAAGCTGCCAAAATTACAACGGTGCCATCGGCCAATCGAAGTTTCGAAATCGTGTACTATTTGAATTATGACATCATTCGGTGCTGGTAAATGTCAAGGTTAAAGCATCAATCCGCTAATTGCAATTTCTTAGTTATTTTATTTAGATTTGGACGCTCTGTTTGTATCGTGCTCGGATCACTCAAATTGAATTTGCTCATACTCGAACTTATATTATTTTTTTTCATTAGTACGATTACTTGAATCGATCGTATTATATTACATTTTTTTTCTTTGTTTTGTTTTTTATCTATATTTTATATACTATAACAATTAATGAATTTATAAGTAATAAATAAAAAGTTAACCAACACTATACCTTCGTTTTCTCATAATTAAATGTGTAAATATGTAATATTATAGGTCTATAATTGTATGGTTATATGATAAATTAACAATATAAGTATTAATTATCGTGCGAAAAAATGAAGGTGCTATATATTATTTATTTTTTTAATCATATAAATATTAAATTTATGATGAATTATTAATTTTTTTCTCTTTTTTATCTAATATATGATAATGATCGAAACTATCGATGAGCTAAACTTTATTTGCTTTGATTAAATTTTCAAGCAACGAGCTAACAAATCCATAAATCATCAATTATTTTATTTAAAACTTTCAAAACTCACTATTATGTCTTTAACAATTTAAATTGCAAAATTATATTAATGCAGCTTATCAAATAATATAATGTAATATTACCAATAATTTTAAAACTGAGTGATCTTAGTTATCGATTAATTAAAATAAAAATACAATGCCCCTAAAGTTTATTAAAAGATATTATTTTTATAATCTTTAAACTTACACGCACTATCTAATAATTGATATACATTTGATTAACTATCTGTTGGTAAGAGGATGATCGTCCTCTCCATAATAACTGTAAGATTGGTAATTGACAGTGATATATTAAGGCTCTATGCGGTGACCCTAATTGCTGATGACATGAAAATAAATATATTATCACATATTTCCCTCCTTTGGTATACATTTGTTTTTCCATTTGCCACCATAATATTCAAAAAAATTCAACTAATTTATATCATCTCAAATTACATATCTACTAAAATTTATAATAACATGATACTCCCTATTAAGTAGAGAATATCGCCATTTTTTTTATTTTTTAAACATATAGTTCCTCGAATTCGAGATTTGTCCAAAAAAACATTACTACCACTCTCTTAACTCCAACACCTTGAGTGTATATATTTGTTTAAATCTATAAGAAGATTTGAGAAAATAGATTCGAAGTAGCTATCTGTGTGCCTAGCAATCTCATATTATTTTGTTTCCATGCATGCTTAATATAAAATTGGGATCAAAATAAAAGTTTCAAGATTCTTCGAGTTTCAAAATAAAAGTTTTGAAACTTTTATAAAAGTGATAGAAGTTTCAAAATAAACAAGCTCCCGATTAAATTATTGCAACAGTGCAGAAAATGTAGAATAACCAAAGCACATATCTTTTCATCTTTTGCCAACAAGATTTTGGTGAAGGCATCATCTCATGTTCCAACAGAATAAGGAACAGAGGCGACTTTTACAGGGCAAAATTCTTCGAGTTATCAAAAAAATTATTAATCAGCCAAGTGGGCGGCAGCCAAAGAAGATTAACGTACAATAATCACAAGCTGTTCCAAACATGTCATAGATCATTTGCTCTGTTCTTGCTTTGACGAGAGATGCTCTTTTTTCTGGTCATTATCAATTTCAACTCTCTTCTGTGCCATTACTTGTTGCATCATGGCCTGCTCCTGCATTACTTTCAGCATTTCTTTCGCTTGTTTTTCCTCTTTCTCAAGTTGCATATTCATTACGATCTGAGCACTTTTATCGATTGGTTTGAAGTACTCTTCTATTGCAGCTTCCTATAAAAAATTGAAACCAAGAGACATCAGTTTCATGCCACCAACCTGACAAAAAGTAATAAATATCACTTGTTCAATGACGTCTCCACAGAAAATAACTTTGATGAACTTTCTCAAAAAAAAATAACTCCCGTGAAGGCCCGACATGTCAAGGAAAGAACATTCTTTTGGAGTGTGAAAAAGAAAAGAAAGACAAACATTAAACCAGTATTATTATTTTCAACTTAACATCAAAATGAACATTAACTTAACATTGTAACTCATCTAATTTGCATGATTTCTTGTGACAGAACTTATCTGTTTGATTTTGTCGATTCGAAGATGCTTTAGTCGATCTTTCAGACAATTATCAAGGTAATATTCAGAAGTACAGATGCAAAAAGTACACAAGTACCACACTTGACCATCTCATAACATACAATGTATGGTTCAAGAAAATTTTCGTACAAAAAAATTGGAGGATAAACAATAGTGTTTTGAAGCAACAGGAAACCGTATTCCACATGGTTGAGTTTCAACATGTCCAGCAGAGTTTGAAATGTGAAATTGCATAACTCATGCTACCTTGCAGCAAAAGCAAATAAATAGCCAAGTGAAAATAAAGGGATATGCCTATTCAAAAAAAAGAAAATAAAGGGATATACACACATTCAAACCCTTACGACGAAATGATGATCAAATTTTAATTTACACTCAAGAGGGAGTACTCCAAATATTGCTATATATGTACTGTATGGATCTGTAAAAATGTCTTTAACGTAAATTAAACATGGAATGCGGACTGTGGTTTAGGCTTTGATTTATTACAGGATACATCTCGAGAACAAAGCAGGTTAGCTTAATTTAGCCCTTAAATGCAACATCTATATATGCATAGAAATCCAATCACGTTGCAAAAGTAACTGTTAGGAGCCCAATATGGGGATCTAACCGGCTGAACTGCAACCTTGCCTTGCCATAATAACCTTATATCATACAAGAGATATAATTAACTATATAACAAATCATGCACACAGTTTGTTCCCAAATAGTTGGCAATTGGCAGGATTTGCATGTCTAAATTCTTTCAATACTATCAATGCTCCGAAAATATAACTTACAGTTTCTTCTAGTTGATGATTCAGTGTTTGCATTTGCTCAACCATGCGACGAACTTCTGACAGAATAGCCTGCTCAGGAAGCTTATTCAGCTCAACCTTCCTAGCTTGTGCCTAAAAGATAAAACACTAATGAAATCCCCAATGGAACAACCAACTAAAAAAATTAATTTCCCTAAAAAGCTACAGACATTAGCTTTATGATATTCCAGGCTCTGGGTGTTGTAAACCTCAGATGGTGCAGTAAAATAATCTTCTAATTAATTGCATTTGAAACAAGCAAATTGAAAGAGTTCCAAATTCATTGTGTATGATCTGATGAACATAAGGAACTGAAACCTCACCAAATAATGTCATCTGAAAAAAACAGGTGTTTCAGAAAATACCTCAAAATTCCAACATCCTTAAATCTAATCTACTCCTCTAAAGTCCTTGCTTCAACAATATCCTTCTTAAAACAGTTCAACAGAAAATAATCATGGACTATCAAATGAGTATCTTTGGAGCATGGTAAAATATCCTCCATAAAGAACTTTCTTTACATTAGCATTAGAGAATAGAGAAGTCCATTGTCACAACTATTGACTCACCTTTCAATTGGCATCAGAGCATAATTCAAAATTTCATTATTAATGCATTTTTTAAAAGGTAATTATTAATGCATATTAAATTGTTAATATGTAAAGGTACATGCATATGTATGCAAAGTTACAAACTATGTCCGCATGTATGGACTAACTAGAAAATGAACAAAGCGTCAGGTGGCTGAGTTTTTATCCAATTCATAACCAATTTTTTAAGAATACAATTCACTACTATTCTCACAATAGGAAGATGTTAATAAGAGAAAAAGGTAAAACGAGATTCTTCTTCCATAATGATTGTCCTGGAATTTGAAATTTGTAAAAACTCCTTCAAGATGACACAGTCATGAAACACAATATCTCAAATTATGGTAAATATCACATTGATCTTTAAACTATTAAATAATCCTTTTTAAGCAAACTATTAAATAGTCAAGGATGGTTGGTTTTGCCAACACCAGAGGTCTCTAGCACACCAATTAGAAGAAGGTGAATATTGTATAACACTGGTTATTGCGGTAAGCCGTAAGCTGCATAATCCAATATCGAATGAAATCAGCAAAGCTAACTTGCTAATAGATATGCAGCTTAATCAAGGACTTGGAGCTAAATGGAAGTCGTGTATTTTACATATTGATGGTTTCATTCAGCGGCAGTCCATACAGAATAAAAGCAACATTAAATTTAATGCAGATGTAAAGCCCATCAGTGAGAAAAAGTTGAGATGTATGTATCCTGTGTATCATTGCTTCTTAAATGATGAACTTCAAACAGAAGCTTGGTGCACATATGTTCATTCTTTGACTAGCTAGCTTTATTAAACCGAGAATTTGGTTGAAAATTCATTGTTTTATCAGTGTTACAGTATCTAAAAAAGAAAGCTTAATTTGCAGTACTAATGATTCAGTATGAGATCACGATATTCTTAAAACTCTCAAACATTGGGAACTTTAGCTTATCAAATTTTCGAAATAGAACGATGCAAACAGCATAAAAGTACATAAAAACCAAAATTTGAACTATATTCCTTGAGAATCCGTACAATCCGAGGCAATAAATTCCAATACTGAATTGAGACGCCAGAATGAACCTGTTCAATTCGCTTCTGCAGCTGCAACCTGTAGGCTCTAATCCTCCTTTCCTCGTATCCGGACATCACTCTGACCAAAAACCAAGCTTTTCTCCCGAATTCAACCAATTTATTCATCTCTTTGTATTATTACACCCTCTGCAACAAATCTCCAAAGCGTTGCTACCATTAGTAAAATTCAACCAATGAAAAATCAAACAAAAATAAATATGGACAAATCGATTTCATAACTGAGATGCCCGCAAAAAATTAAAAAGAACAAAAATGAAAACCAAAGACTTCGATTCTAAACTCAACACAGAAACTTCGAAAGAATACACATTGATCGATCCTAATATGGGATTCAGGAGGGATTACCACTCCACTTCAGATGTCGAGGAAGGATTCGTGGCGGGTCGTTCCCAGAGAACAATGGCAAAGGAGGGGGTGATGGAACGGAGATCGGAAGACTATGTAGAGGAGAGTTCGGTCTCCAGCAAGAGGGGCGTCGACGCCGGCGACGAGGCAGCGGAAAGGAGCCGGAATGAAAAGAGAGGTTTTTTTTCGGTTTGAGAAAAAGGAGCCGCGTCGCGTTACTTGCCGATTTATTATTTCCGATACGAAAGCCAAAAGACATAACACTGTTTCATTGCTCCCGATACAAAGTTACAAAGTGGGCCGACCCGATATCTACGTAGGAACGTGTATACCCAAAAGGGGCCTGCGTATAGCGAGGCCCATTCGAGTTTATGTTATAAATAAAAGAAAATAAATTATAATTATAAATTTGTTTCAACATTTCTCTTACCTCCTTTAAATTATATATTTTTAAGTAACTTCTAAACTTTAATATTAATCACTTATCTTCGTAAACTTTTTTGAATATTTCTAACTCATCCGATTGTGCTAACAACATTAAGTTTTCCATTATCTTATATTTATAATATTTATTCAATTATTCTTAAATAAAATATAAAAAATAATAAAATAAGGCTAAGTTTCATCCAAAAGTCCCTCTTTGTTGAAAAGGGGCGCTCAGATTGCCCTTTTTTTTTCTACGTCCTTTTTGGATAAAAAGATAATTTAACACTAATTAGCTGAAGTGAAAATATTAAGGTTGGAGGTAAAGTGAAAAAATGAGACAAAAATTAATAAATATAATAGAAGATAAATTAATAAGAAAAGAATGATTAATACTATCAGCAATTTTCGGGTGAGATGAAAAAAATTGAAATGTAGTTAACTGCTTAATATTAAAGTTTAGGTTTATTTAACAAAAGTGATAATTTAAAGAAGGTAAACCATTTTTTTTCTAAAAAAATAATATTATTACCATTTAAAAGTTTTGGGTTTGGTTTTTCATCATCATTTGGGGGTTTAAATTTTCCATTATATCACATTATTATTATTTTACGATAGTTTTTTTTTCTTTTATTTATCTAATGATTTTTTTAGCCTCTAGGATGTCTCGAATAATCTTTCCATTAATATAAAAGAATCGATACAAGGTAGTAGATATTATAGCAAAGTTATCTCCTTTTTACAAAGAAATTTCGATGAAAGAGTATTTTTTAAAATTGAACTGGATGAATCGGTTCCATCTATTCAATTTGATAACCAATCTGTTTCAATTTTAGCATAAAAGTTGGAATAAGAAACAATCGAGCTGAACAGGTAAACATTGATTGGACCAGTTTAATTTATTATTATTTTTAAATTAAAGCTGATATTTTGAAAAATAATATTTAAAAGGAGGAAGAAAATACAATAGAAATAAATGCTATTGGTTTAAGAGGGAAAAGGAAAAAAAGATAAAAAAAAAAGTAATAAATTTGCACAAAATAGATATGAAAATATGAGAACAAGTAGATAAAAGAATGGAATAGCATGTTGGGAAAGTGGAAACTAGAAAGTGGTGGAAAGGGGGAGATAAAGAAAAGAAAATACAAGTTCTGCTAATGACGATGGAAACAAGGAACACAAAATGGAAATATATTAAATACAGAAATAATGTAATAAATGGAAGGATAAGATAGAAATTGAGAGAGTTTAAATAGAAACTATAAAGGTAAACAAAAGCTACTATCAACATTAGTGTATTTTAATATAGTAAAACTTAAAAGAAATGATATATAGTTTTAAATAATTTATTTATTGAGTATTTTATTTTCATATACTTGTATTCATAAACCATCTTTAGAAATACAATAAAATCATATTAACTTCTAAAAAAATGGGTCATATCATGATTTAATTGACACACCAAATCGATGTACCATCTGATTTTTTTTTAAAAAAATATTGTTTCAAAGTTCAAAAAGATTGTAGAATCCGAAGAGGTCATAGTTGTGTTCTCCTTCTAAGCAACATCTCTCCATGTAATCATGTTACCCTTTCCATGGCTTGATGTTGAAGTCTAAAGTTTAATTCACTTCATGATCTTTGATTGTACCTTCAGGAATTATTATGAAGTCTTCTCATTTTGCCTTTATATCTTAATATCTTCAATAATATTTCAATTGAAAAAACTTGGACTACCACATGATACACAGTGAATGCCTCATTAATTACTTAATAGTGTAAACAGATCTTATGCTCCAAAGTCAAGCCAGCACAGTGGAAACATCTGCTATTCATTTATTTAATTGCAATATTCTTATCACATCATTTTGTTTATTAGTAAACATACTTAGAATTATGCCAAACCCCTAACTGTACAAAGTGCCTCCTCCCTCTACATCTCCGGAACAAAAGGGAAAATATATTCATGGCCGACATGAAAGGAGCATAGTCAAACCCACTTTTTTTTTTCGGTAACATGACCCACCGGTGTCCAGGGCTATTAGCACCCAACTAATCCGGTGTTCGGACGCGAGCGGTAGAGGGGATAATCCTGGCCAATTTGGTGACTCCGGGGCTCGAACTCGGGGCTACTAACTCCCGGTCCCTCAACCCGAGACACAGACCCGCTAGCCATCTGTTATCACTTGCATGAATATTAAGGAGTCTTCAATGGTGATAAAATTAGATTGCATATTTATAAATAAAATATGAATAATATTTTTATTTATAAAGTTGTAGTTCAATACCTCACAATGTGATCCATCCATAGTTTGAAAATATAGACATACGAAAAATACCATATTAATTCGAGGTTACACAATGCACAACAATTTTTTTGGCTGTATATTGCAATCAGTGTAATTGATTCATATTAATTATTTTTTTGATACATTTAATGCTCAACGATAACATTTTTGACGGCGCAGTGCAATCAACATAATTTATTTGTAATTTATTTAACATTTAATCATTATTATTTTTATTAACATAAAATTGTTCATTTTATATAATTCATGAGACTCTTAATGACGTCAAATAAATATTAAAAGTGTCGGCATATATTTATTATTTTCTAATTTGGAGAAATTGTGTATATTATTGATATAATCATTTTTGATGAATTACTATGCTGTATCATAATTTCTTGAGCATAATCAACAATATCCTAAATTATAACCAATGAAGTATAAAAAAGAATATAAAGCAGGACAAGGCATTTCTGACATACTAGAATAAATAATTATCAACGTTACTCGATTATTCTTCTCTTTTATAATTAGTTTTTATTAATAACAATGGAGCCATATGGACTAATACATAAATAAAAATAAGAAAGCTTAACTAGTAATAAATTAAAATTTAAAAATATAATGCTAAATGTCTATTTTGGATAAGAGAAAATTTTATTTATTTTAAGTCGGCGAAGTGGCATTATAACGTTATCACTTATTTATTAAATTTGTTTTTTTATTGTTAATTTTGCTAACACTACAAGCATCACGTGCCCACGTGCTACTCTTCGCCTTAATTGCTAAAGTTCCAATTCCTTCGTTAATTGGTTAATTATTTCCCTTCGATTTATATAACGCCAAACCAAATCCTCTGCTTCGAACCTTCGAATACGAGAGCTCTGTTTCTTCGACAAAAAAGGTGGCATTTTGGGGGTGGAATCTGATCGATTTCGCTGCGATTTGGTGGAGGAATCGGCGATGGAGAAGTACGAACTGGTGAGGGACATCGGGTCCGGCAACTTTGGCGTTGCCAAGCTGATGCGCGTCAAGGAGACGAAGGAGCTCGTCGCCATGAAGTACATCCCAAGAGGCCACAAGGTTTTTTTTTCTCGATTTCTTTTCTTTTTTTCCTCTTCTCGTTTGATCGAAATCGGTATTGTTTTGCCCCATCTATGAGATTTCTATCGGTGTGGCCGCTGATGTTGTGGCAGATTGACGAGAATGTGGCGAGGGAGATCATTAACCACCGGTCACTTCGGCATCCCAATATTATTCGATTCAAAGAGGTCGATCTCATTTCGCTTTTTGGCATTGAGTTCAATGGTTTCTTCGCTACTTCGTTGGGGAAATGTTTGTATTTTTTTCTTCTTTTTTCTCTAGTTTGTTTTTTGTTTTCTTAATAGGTGGTTTTGACGCCGACACATCTGGCGATCGTAATGGAGTTCGCCGCCGGCGGGGAGCTCTTCGAGCGGATCTGCAACGCCANTTTCTCTAGTTTGTTTTTTGTTTTCTTAATAGGTGGTTTTGACGCCGACACATCTGGCGATCGTAATGGAGTTCGCCGCCGGCGGGGAGCTCTTCGAGCGGATCTGCAACGCCAGAAGATTCAGTGAAGACGAGGTTTTTTTCTTCGTACCACGTCAAATTTCCTACGTTTCCTGGAAAACTGTGACAATATGAGCGCCAAATAATATTTTTTTCCACGTTTCTCCAGGCGAGATATTTCTTCCAGCAGCTCATCTGCGGCGTTAGCTACTGCCATTTCATGGTAAATTTTGCTTCAAATCACCGCAAGCACTGGACAAGTTGAAAATTTTCTGGGACAAAAAACCTGACTTTTACTGTACAAGAAGCAATATTTGATTTCTTTTTCTGCTAAAACTTTTGTGTTACTTCCAGCAAATTTGCCACCGGGATTTGAAGCTGGAGAACACCCTCCTCGATGGCAGCCCCGCGCCGCGCCTCAAGATCTGCGACTTCGGCTACTCCAAGGTCATAATTCTCAGCCAATCTGAGAAAATTTCGGGTGAAAAAAAGTTTCTTTTTTTATCTGAAAAGTGAAAACTTTATTCTTTTCCTCTTGGAAACAGTCATCTGTGCTCCACTCTCGGCCCAAGTCGACGGTGGGGACGCCAGCATACATAGCACCGGAAGTGCTCTCCCGCCGGGAATATGACGGCAAGGTTAGTTCCATAAAATTCCTTTCTACTGCTGTTTACGTATGTGGATGACACGTTCTAAATAGCATCAGTATAGGGCCATGTGTCTGCCGTATAGTATTGTGGCCTTCCTACGTAGTTGTGTGCTTCGTTGTGTTGCGGAGTTGGTGGACTGTAAATTATTGGATTGAGGCAATGACCACCATCCGAAGGGGGGTTGAGCTCGTGTCACTGTCACAATACTGCAACAGTCATGAATGATGACTTTCCACTTGGGTTGAATTGAGCTAATCCTTTTTGGCATTTTGCAATAATGATTGTTTTGGCTATGTGACATCGGGGGAGCTCTGGATCATTCGTATGGAAAGCCATTACGGCAGCAAAGTGGTGATGCTGATCTTTGAGGTGTTGATTTGTTGTGATTTTATCCATAAGCAGGAGTTATTGGTTGGAGTTACTTTATTTCGTGTGGTATCTGCTTGTGGGGCCATACGGTGGTCTAGATTCTAGGTCCCTCATTGATTGATTTTATAGGTTGTTGGGCTCAGTTATATCCTTCAGCTTAAGAAAATAGTCTGAGGATGTGTATCGGCGAAAATGTGCAAGGAGTATACACACTTTTTATCCTTTTTGTTTGTTTAATTTTGTGGGCATCATTGTCTACCTGTGTTAAGGAGGTATATATACACACACAAGACTCGATTTACTGCCAAAGATGCACACGTGCATAGAGAAAAATCTAATGGTGTCCTCTCTATGAATTATATTATTTGAGAAAGAAAAATGTTGTGTCTATGATCTGTTTCTGCATGTCTAATATGCTTTGTGTGGAAGCATTTTCTGTAAAATATCTTTGAGAGTATCCACCCACTGTTTAGTGGTTATGTAAACTTAAAGTTGATCTATTATATATTTCTCATATTCAAAGCAAAGAACTTACTCAGGTGATATATGTAGTCAAGTCTCATTTATTCTCCATTTAATATATATTTAAAGAATTCAATTTCCTCTTAGATTTGGGATGGTTCTTGTATTTTGTTTATCTTTTGATATGCCTATCATAATTATCATAACTATCTTTAAACAATGTCATTATATCTAAGAGAATTGCATTTATTGATGTCAGATGTTTATGTATTTCTGTCATGTCTTGATATATATGTAACTACATAATATTAGTTTTTCAGTTACAAAGAGAATTGATGATCAGATGTTTGTGTATTGTCATGTCTTGGTATACACGTAATTTACATAACATTAGATGTTTGTTTTTCGGTTACAAAGAGAACTACATTTAGTGATCCTCATATGTTTGTGTTTTTTTATCGTCTTTTCATACATGTAATTTACATAATATTATAATGCAACCCTAAGTACCCTCAGGATTTATCTAAGCATATATTTTATTAATTAGCAGAAAAGTTCCCTCTTTAACAATCAATGAAGAGCTTTTATAGGGTTCCAAGCACCTTGATTAACCAACTCAAGGAAACTAATCAAAGTAAGAAAAGGAAAATAGACTACTAGTAAAACTAAGAAAAGGAAAATAGAAGTAAAACTAAGAAAAGGAAAATAGACTACTATAAAACTAAGAAAAGGAAAATAGAATACTAATAGAACTAAGAAAAGGAAAACTAATAAGAAACAAACTAATAGGCTTAGGCCCATAACTAAATCTTTCGTCTTCTGCGTTCTTAATAAATAATTGGAGCTTGTTCTGCATCACATTAGATGTTCGTTTTGCTTTATAACTTGTATTGTTATCAATTCCAGATAGTCACCCTATTCCGCTGCAGAAAAAGAACCATCATTTCTGTTATTGTAAAATATGTAATGAATTTACTGTGATTGTTCTTATAGGCACATATTAGAACAATCTCTGATACCAATTAAAGTAGTCATTTGCCTCAATACATCTTTTCCTATTTCGAAATTATTGCTGAAACTTTAGTGGACGAAAAGACATTTGATAACTTCATTGGTTACCGGTGTTCAATTGGTCTCCAACCCCCATGTGAATTTATCCTGTCAATGCATGCTCTATATATTGCTTAATGGTCATTGCTTTTGTCTCAAAGTTATATACTCTTTCCTGCATATTTGCTCAAAAGTTTGTGAATTGGTACCTGCAGATGGCTGATGTATGGTCGTGTGGGGTAACATTGTATGTGATGCTGGTGGGAGCTTATCCCTTTGAAGATCCTGATGATCCCAAGAATTTTAGGAAGACCATTGGGGTAATATCTTCTGACCCTGCACCACTCTTAATGGCCTAAAATTCCTTGGCTCTTTTTCTTTTCTAGGAAACGGAGACTAACTTTGTATATTTTGAAATTGGATTGACTGGATTGCAGAGGATAATGTCAGTGCAATACAAGATACCTGATTATGTTCATGTATCTCAAGAGTGCAGGCAACTTATTTCTCGGATCTTTGTCGCTCACCCTTCAAGGGTAACCTTTTGAAACTTTTATTAAATGTACTTGAAATACCACAGTTAACCTTTACAGGTTATATGTAAAGGTACTAATAAGCCTTTTCAGCATAAATAGACACTATAATACTGTTGCATATTGCCTAGATTGCACGCTGAGTCTATCTTTTCACAGAGGATTACAATAAGGGAGATAAGGAATCATCCGTGGTTCTTGAAGAATTTGCCTAGGGAGTTAACAGAAACCGCACAAGCTGCGTACTATAAGAAGGACAATAATGCTCCCACATACTCGTTTCAGAGCATTGAAGAGATTATGAAAATTGTTGGCGAGGCAAGGTCGCCTCCACCATCAACAGCCCCCTTAGCCAGCTTTGGTTGGGCTGAGGACGAAGAAGAGGAACCCAAACAAGAGAAGCAAGAGAACGAACATGAGGAAGAAGAGGAAGATGAGTATGACAAGAGGGTCAAGGAAGTACATGCTAGTGGAGAATACCAAATCAGTTAATGAAAGAAGTGTAAAGCAAATATAAGGAAACAGAGAAGCATAAATATTTTTCTTCAATTTGTTAATTGTGGACCTTGGTTTTCTTATATCGCTTGTTCAGTGCTTCTCTGACTTTGTAAAATTATCATAACTGTCTTAATAGGTGTTTCATGTGTGCATGAAACAAGACATTTCAGGCTATTTCAATGTAGGAAAATGAGTTTCTGTATTTGTGCAGTCAAGAATATTTCCATTTGGTTAACATCCAAAGTTTATATTGCCTTTTAAAGGCCAAAGGAAATGGACTATAGATGCAGAAGCAACTTCAGCATTTGTGACCTTCAGCATTTGTGACCAACATCTCATTTGCTTTCTGATCTGGCTTCCCTTTAGTGTTCCTTCATCTTACACTTTGTCTTGAACTTTGATGCTCCCATGAAGAAATTGGTAAAGACAGCCACAACTCCTTCCATCTAAGGGAAGTGGAAATGAGGTGGTTCTGATGTTCTTTCTGACCCTGATGTTTATCTGGTGAATGTTTGTCTTTCTAATGCATTTCAGTTCCTACATTTGTCTGTGATCATACAATTTCCCTCTAATTTTACATGTATGTAGTCCATTAAGCTTCTTTTTTTTTGTTATGAATGGCTGTATCCAAAACACCATCGGTTTAGAGCATTGAGAGTTTATGTGATCCCTTTTAAACTGGCTACCAAAGTTTATTGGACTTCTGAAGTACTTGCAGTGGGGAACCATGCCAGTATGTTACTATCAAAATTTTGTTATATCATCAGAGCACAAGAAAAATGATATATATTATTATATGTAATAATTTATGACTTGCCTTCAACCAGCATCAAGAAGCAAAAATTCCAATAACCATACCGATTAAAATGTTACTCATGGTAGGTTTAATATGAGACACCACTACCCTCATCAAAGTTAAAAATCCAAACATTTCACTACGGTTGATAAGTGAAGCAGTTGGAACCATAAAAATTATTGGGACAGTCTTTACTTGAACAGGATCCTTAGTAGCTATAGTTCTTGACATACATCCCCTCCTTGGCATCTGCAGACTCTCCCTCGCCTGTGTACTTCCCGAGCTGCGCCAGAGAGTTGGCCTTGGCCCTTAAGAGAAGAGCATCCTGCGCGGCCTTGACGTTCTCCGGCCTTCCTCCCCATGTCTTCAGGCATGTGTTCTGCAGAGCTCTGGCGTAGGAGAAGGAGACGTGCCACGGGTTCGGACTCTGGTTCATGGCATTCAGGTTCAAGGTTGCTTCTACTTCGGACTGTCCACCAGACAGGAACTGTTCTCCAGAAATACACAATTCAGAATATTCAGTATCAGCTACAACTTTGTATTTACGAGTGCATGCATGCAAATGCAATCACGTGTGATAATACCATGATGCCAGGAACAGCAGGTGGAATTCTCTTGTGGAGAAGCTTCAGTGTGTAGTCAGCAACTTGTTCCGGGGTGGCTCTCTCTTTGCATTCAGCACCGGGAGTGACCATGCTTGGCTTGAGGAGGATACCCTCGAAGAGGACATTGTTCTCAGCCAAGTAATAGAAGACCTCGGCCCAGACATTCAGTGCAACCTCAAAAGTCCTGTCAATTCCATGCTCTCCATCAAGCAGGATTTCGGGTTCTACAATCGGAACCAGTCCATTATCCTGCAACAAGTTGGTCATAAGTGTGTAAATTCATGTCAACTTACTTGCATAAGTAATTGTTATGTTGATTACTCAGAAAAACCTCTTATTTTATCCAGCTTTTGAAGTGAGCTAAAGTAATGTTACTAGTTACAGATCTACATCTGCTTTGATCATAGAGAAGTGGAATGCATATGTGGAACCTTTAACAAAGGCATATCATTGAACAATTGCAAGCATTGATTTCATAGTCCAAGTTCAGATTACTGTGACATGGAATGGAGCAAAGGGGAGAGCAATGTACTTGAGCTATTGCTGCGTAGCGAGCCAATCCCCAGGCTGCTTCTGTCACTGCAAGAGCTGATGGGCCATTTGGAATGCTGACCACTGTGCGCCTGTGATAACCTTGATGTGTCAAATTAACTGCTTTACTCAAGTTACTGACACCAGTAGTAAGAACATGTTTTACCATTTGGCGAAGCGGGCGCCTTGTTCATAGTATGCTGCGCAGCGCGATGCTAGGCCGTCCAATCCTTGGCACCATGATTCATCATTTGAGCCAGCAAGTGGGACAAGACCCTGTGATGGAAGTTGCATGAATTCATACATTAATGACAATTGTTAATCAAACCTCAAAATCAAACAGACAATTGCTAGTATGCATTCTTCAGTTTTTTGTACGCTTACATGCATTCTGACACTTTGTTCAGATACTTTTATCCCTCAGATAAGTTGATATATATATATATATATATATATATATATATATATATATATATGATCTGATGCTTTGTACCAGTGAAACAAATATCTTTATGATCTGTGAACTTTTAAGTTTGCTGAATGATTGTTTAGCCAAAGTGATTTTCTTACCTTGTCGACCTTGATTCCTGGCACGATGTTCTGTGAGGTGAGAACGTCGACCATCTTTTGACCATCAACAGTGGACTGGTAAAGTGTCTCCTCAAACAGAATTGCACCAGAGACGTACTGACCCAAACCAGGTGCTGCGACAAGGAGAGTTCTGTAAGCCTGGCGGTTTGCTTCCGTGTTCTCCAACCCGATTGAAGCAAGTCTTTTCCCACATGTGGCGTTCGATTCATCCATGGCCAGTATGCCTCTGCCTGGTGATGCCACAGTTTTCTGCAAAAAACAGGAAACATGAATCCTTATTTTCTACTCAGAAATGAGGACTGTAGCAACATCATCAGTGAATACACGGCCAATGAAGTTAAAACTGTTAGGAAGTTCAAAATATGTGTTTAACTTTATACTGCAAGCTAGATTCATGCCATGAGTTCAATCTTTCAGATTTGCAAGTATATATCAATCAAATGTACAAGTCATACGCCATATGGTTTCTGATTCAAACACAGGCAGTACAATTATGATTCATCCCAAACATTTTCTTTTCCTGCTTCTGTGTTTAGCTAACCAGCTGGTCATGGAGCGAACCTTTCTAATTTCTATGTATAACATGTTTGTTTTCGTTTTTCATGCACATAAAGTTCACCCAACAAACCACATCAGAGGACTAGTCTGCATCAATTTGTCTAATTGTGTTGATAAAAGAACACACAGTTATTATAATTGAGTAAAATTATACAACTCCTCCCAAGTTGAAGATTCATATACTTGAGAAGTTGAACGAAGCACTCTAGTTAGCCTATAGTGGCAACTTGACATTTACCAGGAAACAAAAGAAGTTCAGTGCACAGAACAGGGAACAAAAATCTGGTGCATACCGCAGTCTTGACAAGCTCGTCGGCGTAGGATCCAGCGCGAACCGTGAACGAGACAGCTGCGGGCTGAGTGCTCGGCGACTGCCGGCCAGTGGCGTGCCATTCGGACCTCTTGGGGAGGAAAGAGGATTTGAGGAGAGTGGCTGATGCCATGTCTGATACTGTTAGCACAAGGGCACTACCACCACTTTGGCACACTACAGCCTCTGCCCCTTGGAGGGGATGTTACATTTTAAATGTACATAGGTGGAGAGCACAAATTGAAGCAATGGATATGAGATGTGAGGTGGAGGTTGGGCTTTGGATTTGAATGGTGGCCGTAGGTGTTGGTTGGGTTTGTGATAGGCTGCAGCAAGAGCTGCCTGTGGCCGTTGATTAATTTGATTCAATCCTGGATACTGTTTTTTTTTTTTTGCCTTGGTTCAGTCTTTGCTTGCAGCTTACTGCACTTTGTTCTGTTCATTTCTGTTAGCATCTGTGGCTGTGGCTTGGTATGGAGTTTCTGCATCTCCAGCTGCCTAGTAAATTACTGATGGAATTTCTTTTTACTTTTTTGTATGGCTGATATGATCTCTGATTCCTGAATATTTAGGATTTTTAGGGAGCACATTTCTTATTATTTGTGGATATTTATTTGTTTCCTTATTTATTTTTCTTTTATCCACATAAAATTAATAGCCAATGTTGTGTAAGATTTGTGGTGTGGGTCGAACTGATAACTACTGATATGAAATGGGGTCTCATACTCATTCGATACTCCTCCTTCCATAACAATAACCATGTATCCTAGAATGAGTCTAAGAATCGAATAAAAATATAAAAACTAATAGTTTCTGATTTCCTCGAATTGGATTATCACGCATCAGTTGATATACACAAAGCATAGTTGCATAACAATAATAAAGTTATTTTACCAACGGGTGGGATAAGTGTTCCTCGTTACTTCTCAAATTCAAATTTTTTAAATGCAAAATTTTTTTATTAGAAGTTTCATCAAATATAATTGTGCTCGATTCGAAATGACATAAATTAGTATGAGCTATTAATCCTAAATATTATGAGAAAATAAAAAAAATAAAATTATTTATCATAATAACAATAATTATATATTTTAAAAAAAATAACAAGAATGACTTAGGCTCGGATTATTATAGTCCACAAATTATTGTGTCCACAGTAATTAGTCATTAGAATGTAAAATTATACATGACCAGTTTTGTGGCTTCAGGAAGAAAAAGCTCTTTGGATAATGTTTCTTAATAATGCTTAATACGTATATTTGCAAGAGCCTTAATCCACGTAACAATTTAATAGGAGGCAGCCTACTAGTTTTCTCATGTTTTGTATTAAAAAAATTGAACCGTCTCATAAAAGGTAGATATAAAGCATAAAAGAAATTGGTAAAAAATTGATGATATGCATTTGTATTTTCATAAAATCTATTTTAGTAATTGTGCGCGTACTTATGGTGATCGGAGCATATTCTTAATTTAAAAACAAATAAGTTTACATTGAATTAAGATAGAAAAACATTATCAACATTTACTAGGTACTTCAACTGACAATATACCTATTTCCATATTCTCCTAAACTATTAAATTATATATTAGACCCTCTAAATCTAAGCTATTACAAATTGACCTCCAATAACATTATCCAAATCTTGTTAGCCTACCTTTTTAGGACCTATTTAGCTGAGATTATAAGTAGTTTAAAACTACTTATAAATTAATTTTAGAATTTCTTTATGTTTGATAAATAAACAATTATATTCATAAGTTGTTAAAGTAACAAATCATAAGTTAAAAAAAATAAGTAGGATTCTCCTTATTTATCTTTAAAGTCGTTGGCTTATTTTTTTTAACCAACTATATTTTTCCTTTTATTCATATTCTTCTAATATTATTATCATTTGATTGCCAGGATATCTTAATCAATATTTATTTTAATAAATATTACAACTAGCACTTCTATAGTTTATTCAAATGTATAAATACTTATATTTTAAAACAAATTCAACACTTAAAATACTTATTAATATTAGTACTTATCAAGTATTTTTTTATCAACTAAGTCAAACAAACCCTTATTTCAATTGCTTTTGTTGTACTTATATATATTTTTTATTGCAATTAAAAGATATTTTTTATTATATATTTTTAATTATTATTAAAAATATAATTAATGAACATCACAATGATAAAAAAAATTGCATAGTATTAAATAGTTACATGACTCCATGCATAGAAACTTTTTTTCTTAAATCCCATCAATAGGCCAGTCGAAAGAAACAAAAAAAAAGAAATCATAAAAAATAATAAAAATACAATTTTATGGATGTAAAGAAAGGTAAACAATGCATTTTTTTTCTCACGATTGCCGTGCAATTGTTACGATAAAAAGAAACAAATAATTCGTTCAATCATTTGATGAATCTAACAATGTCCCTCGTAGAATCAAATTTCAGTGCACCAATTCGTTCAAAGTAATTGTCAACTATAAATAATGCATAAAACGGAAATGTATACTGAACTTAACGACTGCACTTCGTAAAATTGTTCTCTTTTATGCGTGTATAATTTTTCATGAATTATGCAGAAAAAAAAAACTTTGCAGAAATCACGGAGTTGATTTAAAGACAATTTTGTTAATAAGGATATCAAAAATTAATTTCACGAAGATAAAATATAGATATCCTTATGTGATTATAAGTAAACTATTTCTTTTCATAATGCAGTCTATAAATTTAAAGTAAATGATATTGAATGAGTTAGAGTCGTCATTCATCATAATGAAGACGTATAATATGGAACAAAATATATTTGCAATATCATTATTGAATATGAAACTATTTATAAATTATAATTGAAAGCTGTAATTACACGAGTAATTAGAGCGTGATTTAACATTTGATAAATTATTGTAACAATTAACAAAAACCTCTTACAAATCTATCCGTGGGCCTTACTCTAATGGGCTGAACGCTTTCTATTGGGCTTGGGTCGTAACGTGGTTTAACAAATTGGTCCGTCGTCTCCACTGCGATCTCTTCTTCCTCGCCTCCTTGATTCGCCGGACGTCCATGCTCGCCGCCGGGTGGATGCAGGTAACTTTCCCGACACACACAGTCTCTCTCTCTCTCTCTCTCTCTCTCTCTCTCTCTCTCTCTCTCTCTCTCTCTCTCTCTCCACCTTTCCCTTCCAGAGACTGCTTCAGGATCCCTCCCTACCTTCTCCGTGTGTGTGTGTGTTCCAGTGACGAGGGTTTTGGTCCTTTTGATGCATGGTCACTCGAATTTTGTTGAGAAACTGGCCGTGGTATAGACAACGTACGTTTATTTTCGAAAATATATCGTGCTGGCTTGAATTCATAGCCCTTTTACAGTGAATTTGATTGTTCCTTTCTTTCTGAGTGCGAAATTTGAACTTCCATGGAAATTAATGGCAGTGCACGACGATGACACAAAGGTTTCGCCTTTCTTTTTCCTTTCGGAGATTGCAGTTTCGAAGCATGAGCTATGCACAGATGTGCAGTTTATGCTGGTACATCTGAAAAGTACACATTGTTATATAGATGATGAAGATAAACTTGTGCAGCATTTGAAATCTTGGGCAATGATGAGATCGTTAAATTATGTGCTACTATACTAACAATTCTAAAAACTTGACCCGATAGAAAGAGCAAATCTTTATATCTATATTCTTACCGTTCCAACTTTTGTGTAGACTGAAACCCAATAAACATTAAGGGAGAATTTATTTTTAATATGAGTTTCATTGAAATCTAAACTCAATCTCTTGCTCTAATATCAGAAAGTTAGACTTGCTATCAACAATTCTAAAAACTTAAATCGATAGGAAAAATAATATCTTTATATTTATATTAGATGTTTGAGAGTGATGAATGGCTACTAACATCGGTTTGGTGCGCTGTGTATAAGAAGTGATACTGTTATTTTTTATGGCTTTTTGCATTCTATGTGAACGGACTCTTGTGATCTTAGGGTAAAAAGAGGTTTTTTCATGAGGTTCACAGTCATAGTTGAATATATATGTTATATCTATTGTCTGAAATAATGTCAGGAATTACACATTCTGGCGTAGGAAAACTGTAGGTTGGTATTTATATCATTTGTTGCATGAATCAAAGAATGCAAATAGCATTGACAGTGGTGAAGGGGCCTGAGTTGGATAGGGAGTCTTGGTGGACAACTTTTGGTTTTATAAGATAGTATCAACAAGGAGAATGCAATTTGGTAATTCAATAATGTCCTTTATGCGAAGTTCATATGTTATGACATTTTGTCCAAATAATTCCTCATTTGTACTACATGATATTTTCCTTGAATACATAGTGAATGATTATGTTGAACACGTGATAAGTTAAGAGGTATTCACTAAAATAGATTACGTGTTTGCCAACTGCTCGATGTACTTGATAAGTTTTGTGTAACATGATTGACTTTACATCGAGATTGATGTACTTCGGGAACCCAGCTTATGTATGAGAATAAATTGTTATTATTCATTTCTTCATTACCTTTGTTGTATTACTTTTATTGGTTACAGTATTGCAGCGAACACTTCGAGAATTTATTCACTGCCAATTGAGTTGTATTCACTATGACACCTACAATTTATTTAAAAGATAACTATTGGTATATGTATAGGTGATGGAGAGTGAATCTGGTTCTGATGTTGTCACTCCTCACAAAGATGCATGTGAAAGGAGGGCTTGTTTCAAATGGAGGCCAGCGATGAGTAGATTCTTTCTACGCTTTATGGCTGAACAAGCTCGGCAAGGTATGCTAGTCAACAAAGCATTCAAAACTCCTTCCATCCATGCTGCAATGACAGCCATCCATGAACGATTTGGACAAAATGTGACGGAGGTGAATGCTAGACACCATATGCGAACTCTCCGAAGCAGGTGGGTGCAAATAACAAAACTGAAGGAGAAGAGTGGTGTGGTATGGGATGAGAGTGAGAAGAAAATCATAATGGGGGAAGAAGATGCGATGCAACACATACAGGTATCTTACGTCAGAATAAATCTGTATATATGTTTCAGGGGTACTGTTGTGATGTTTACGTGCTAATAAAAAAAAAGCTAATTAAGTTATAATGTTAACATTTTCAGGCTAGTCCGAAGGATGAACCATATATTAACAAGCCCATTGAAGACTATGAAGAGTTGGCCTTGATATGTGGCAATGATCAAGCAACAGGAAAATATGGCAAGCAATTTGATCAGCCACTTGGGATTAATTCTGAAGCTCCTGATGCAATGATTGGCATGGAAGTGTTGGATATTGTTGAATCATCACAAGCTCCTCCTCTAGAAAGATTCACACCCTCTTCATCCAGGAGTAAGACCAGGAGGAGCGGTGAAAAGAGGCCTCGAGATGTTGAAGATGCTATCTATGCCTTGGCCTCACAGGTTGGGGAGGTTGCATTGGCATTGAGGAGTACCAAATCTGTCCAGTTCTCTAAAGACTTATTTCAAGAGGTAATGAAGCTGGCCGAATATTCAGCAGATGACCGAGAAGCCGCTTATGATTATTTGATGGCTAACGATGTACAAGCAAGAGCATTCATGGCTAAGCCCACGGACATGCGCAGGGGATGGATGAAAAAGTTCCTAAGCAATCCCCAGTATGGGAAAGACAGGTCCTAGTAGTTCTACTCATTTCATGTGTTCATGGCGCAGTGTCTTTAAACTGCTGATCCATGACTAGAATTTGTAGGAGTGATGTATCAAATGAAGATATTAGGACCAAGTTTGTACATATTAGCTTATTTTCAAGTGTTATATAATGGTTATGCTGACTAGTTAGACAGATTTTGTATCATAATTTCTGGTGCACTGTTTTTTTTCCTGGACACTGTTTTGTATCATAATGTTCATCATATCAGATTTTTGCACACTAATATGACATTCATATAGGTTACATTAAAACATTTTGGACTCGAGAAACTAGTGATAATTCCTACTCCGATAGTTTACAAAATCAAAGTCTAAACTTGAAAATATTATTGTAAATGCTATCCCTTCTTTATTAAATTGATATTGTTTGGATCCAAAAAAAAAGAGAGAGAAATTCACTTTCACCCATGACTTATATAATTTTTTCACTAAACCATCTAATTAATCACCTAACCCTCCTAAACATTAAATAAATAAGTTTTTCGATCAAAATCTAGGACCTAACAAATCTACTAACACCATACTAATTGGGTATTCAAAAGAATGCGGCAGAGATAAATTTTGACCAAGACGACATTTCTGATATTCAAACTCGGGACTAGTATTTTTTTTTTCTCTCATGACATAATTTTTTTTTTGGGTCTAAGGGTAGAACCCACCGGTTTTCAGGACTACTAGCACCTGACTAATCAAGTGTTCGGACGGGTGCGGCGAAGGTAAATCTTGGCCAAAGTGGTCTATCTGGGAATCGAACCCGGGGCTACTAGCACCCGTCCTCCCAGGGCACAATCCCGCTAACCAATTGTGTCAATCACTCTTGGTTTCTCATGACATAATTTTGTTAATCAGTTAATGCCAACGTGATTGACATTAAATAAATATTTTTTATGCTTAGAGAGAACAAATGATGAATGTAATAACTTAGCAAGAATTTATTTATTTTTTATAATGTAATTATTTTCCACATGGCGATGCTCCTTCCACTAAAGGCGAAGTCCAGCAGGAAGAGAAAAAAGAACAAGTCCCCTCCACTATAAAATCCCCCGCCCGATGCTTCATGTCCTTCCTCTTCCTTCTGTTCGCCTCGTAGCGTGCGAACAAAGCCGCCATCTTTTCCTTCGGCGTCGCTTCTTTCTTCGTGGAGGAGCCCCTCTGCTTCTGCGCAGCCTGCGAGGGAGTCCGAGTTTAGGATTTCGTCTCCAGCGGTTCTGCGGCGTCTCCGGTGGCGGAGAGGCAATGGGGGCTCCGCCGGCGGTGAAGGAGGCAATCGACCTGACCGAGAAGGAGGAGAGTATATTCCGGAGGCTCCTTGACGTCGTAGGCCACTTCAACCTCGATACGCAGCTCCGGGTGGCCGGCGGTTGGGTCCGCGATAAGGTTCGTAAGTTTCTACCGATCTCAAGCCTTGAAGAAAAACGAAAAAGATGGATTTGGAGGCAAATTATATAGTAGATGAATTAGATTTTGTCGTTGTTATTCCCCCTTTGGAAAAAATAAGGTTACACGATACGGTATCTTGAAAAGTAAGGTTAGACGATTGATCACATTTATGCTTGCTAATTGTTTGCAATAATAAAAAAATACATTTGTGAATCTAGTTATGGTTTGCTAGCACTTTGCGAAACTTAAAGGCTCAATTTTTAGCTTAACATTTGGAGAAACGTTGATGGGTGAGAAGGAAGTATATTCCTCGAAGGAAGAAGGTTAAATGAGCTACAATTGTGCATGGATTTATAATTTGCTGCACATTTCAAGAATGCAATTCTAGAGCTTTCATGAGTCTCGAGAAATATGAAGACAAATCAGAAGTTATTATTAATACTCCCTCAATGAAAACATCAGATAAGTTGTGTTTTAAACCTCGTTGATTGAGAATGAAAGTAGGTTTACAAGGTATTATCATTATTCCCTAAAAAACCATGAAAAAAGTACATTTTTTTTCTTCTACTTATGAATTTTTAGGAAGTCTTCTAGTTGTGAATTCAGCGAAGCATATAAATGTATGATTGCTCATATGAATCCTTTCTAGCAACAAATCAAGAAGTTACCATGATGCATTGTCATTCACTGTTTTTGTTAAAAAATTGATATATAAAAGTATATGAATTAGATGTTCTTACGATCCATCACAATGTTTAATATCCTGGTGGAATTTGAACTAGTCCAAAAGATTTTGTGTGACATTATAAAATGAGTTCGAAATGTGTTAGGGTACCATGACGGCTAGCTTCATCAAGCGGTCTTTGACTTTGTATTTTTTCCTTTGATGGTCATTTGACTTTGTTTACTGAACCATTATCTTCTCCAGAATACATACACAATGTCTAGTGCAATGTGCATTTGCAACTTTCTTTAACTGGCATTAATATGTTAGAAATAATTCTGAAAATTACCAGTCTTTTTTTTCACTTTTCATATACACCAGCTGCTAGGAAAAGATTGCTATGATATCGACATCGCACTAAATAACATGTTGGGGCGTGAATTCTGTGAGAAGGTCAATGAATATCTCCAGTATGCTGGTGAGGAACAGCAGGGTATTGGTGTTATCCAATGGTATGTCGACATTATTTTGGATTCCCAATTAAGTTTACTTGACACAGATTGGTATATGTTTCTTCTATCATTTCATATAGCTGGATAGGAAGTTATTAACCTTTTATGTGCGAAGTTAAAAGTGAGCTAAAAGGTAGTATTGGTACGTGTTTTATGGACCATTGAGTCATTATCAGGCAACAGGATTTCACCTGCCTTTTTTTTTCAAGAGACATTGTTTAAATACTGTTTTTCTTTCTTTTACATATGCCATTTTCTTTCTTAAATAAATCTATAAATCTCATTCCAATGTTCCGCCTGAGCTCTTATTTGGACAACTTAATCTGACTGATTTATAAGAAAAAACATTTATCTAATCATACTTTTGATGTGATGAGTTTTAATTTGAACACATGCTTTCCCTAATCCTTACTTCGCTATTGATCGACTTCATGTGTTATTTCTTTGTTTGGGAATAGAAATATACAATACAACAGTTACATTGTCTAACCTCATAGCAAGCATTTTGAGAGCTTCCTCTGTTTCTATATGCTCTTTCATGCTTTTACGTATATTTAAATTCCCATGTGGTGCATTTCTTTGCAGCAATCCTGATCAGTCCAAACACTTGGAAACTGCAAGGATGCGCATTTACGAAACATGGATTGATTTTGTTAACTTGCGCTCTGAAACCTATGCTGAAAACAGTCGGATTCCTTTAATGGTATTTACTTATCATTTATTCATGAGCTATTAAAGTTGTTAGACTTTAACTCTTATACTTTAGGCATCCTTTTTACAAGTTCCTTTTCTGCTCTTTCTTGACGGACGGACTACTCCACAATAAAGGGTTACTGAGGAATTTTCAGTTCTCAAAATCATCATTGGAATAGTTCACACACTTTCAACGATCATAATTCGGGGTGTTTGCATGTTTCTGTTCTTAACCTAGTGGCATGCTCTTGATAATTGTATAATATGTAACTCAGAAACTGGAACTGCTAAGTAGGTATTGTAAATCTTATGCTATATGCTTCCTTCAGCTAAAATCCCTTGGAAACTATTGAAGAATCACAAGTAACTTCTATGGTTACTGTTCTAGAATGCTTCATATAGCCAAGGATGAGTCAGGGCTATTCCAGTCATTTCCTTGCATGCGAGCTTAGAGGTGTTTGGTTTTATCAATGCATAATGTTTCGTACACTAGATAAGGGCAAAAAAAATCACTTTATGCATTCGTGTATTCAATTAAGATGAATAAATTGTCATTCTAAATGCAAGGTTGCATATTGTTTTTTGTTTTTTGGGAAAGGGGAGGTTGCATATTGTTACACAACCAATGACTAGTGCAACAACTGTTTATCAAATATCCATGCTACATCTAAATACCGAAAATAAACTAAGGCATGCTAGATTATGTAAACATGAAAGCAATTCCATCCACTTTGTATATGCATGCAACCAATGTTGTCAAACTCGTGCGAAATCACGGAATCGTTGAGACATAACATGGAACGGTTGATTTTACCAGATTTTATTTTAATATATATATAATCTACAATGTTAGAGTTGACATGCACTTACATTTCAACTAAACACAAAATGCAACGTCTCATGACCCTCCCATTTAGTGCAAATTTCTAAGTTGATCTTGTAATTCATAGCAGTAAAACATATAATTCATCTGGTGCTTTGAAGTTGAAAGGAATTAACACAAAAGTCAAATTACCATAAGGATTGCTTTTTTCTAAAAAAAATCCAATAACAATAAAATGAAGAACTTAACAATTGAAGTTCGAAGGGAATTAATACACAAAATTTATCAAATTATCATAATAATAAGAAAGAAAATAAAGATTGCATTTTTTTTCATAAAAATCCATCAATAATACCTAACAATATAGTTATAACATAAAAAGATAAAAGAAATTATCTCCAAAATAAAAGAATAAAAGTACTCCTGTGTTACTGTAAAAAAAAGTTCGTGTCTGCAAGCATGGCATGCAGCCTCTGTCATTTCCCCTCTGCTCGCGAGTATGAAGCCCTTAGGGCTCTGCCTGCTCATGAGAGAGAGAGAGAGAGAGAGAGAGAGGAACCTGAAGAGAGCGGCAAAGACAGTAGAAAGTAACAGAGTGACGGCAGTGGCAGCAGTAGCAATGCAGTTGGGCAGCAGCCGTGACAACAGAGCAGCACCAATGGAGGCGGCAAAACAAAAGGGGAGAAGAAATTAGGGCTATGAGGCTTATAAATATAACACCCAATCATGTCCAGGTAAGAAAAAAAAGTAGGGTCGATGGAGACCGCGTCTTCACCGATTGTACGCGCCAGCACGCAATCTCTGGCGCGTGCCTCATCGTCTCTTCCGTGGGAATTGTTGTGACCGGGTTGGCCTTTCAAGATGCGATCTTGACAACATTGCATGCAACAGTTGATACATATAAATGATTATGGATGCAAAAATAACACTCTCTTAAAGATGATGTGATAAAATGATACAAGTGACTGCTCTACTTTGAATGGTGATTAATCTGAAATAGATGACTCATGACTGGTTGTGGTTAGTCCAGAATAGAGTAGTCTAAGCATCTTTTACTGCTAACAAGTTTCTTCTGCAATTATTTTCTTTGCTTTCTACATATGAACCAAGGCAGTAATTGAACTTTATTTTAGAATTTCTACTGCACCGTATGTCTTAATGCATTTTTTCAAGGGGTGAGGGGTAGAAGGATGACTAGAAAAAGGCTAGGCATCCACATACACACATAACATCCTAATGATGTGCATGTTGGATGTTATGATTCTAAATATCTGAACATGCTTTAGCCAGCCACTTGAATTAGTAGAAAAAGAGAATGCACAAGTGCATAGCGAAGCACTTTAGGGTGCTCCCCGAAAACAAAAACTATCCAGAATCCCATTATCTAATAGAAAAAGGAAGCACGACGTACAATATGCTCTAGTCATTTGGATAACTATTTGGGGCCTGTTAACATTATTAGCTGTTACTCATCAAATTCTGAATTCATACTTGTGGCATCTGCAAATATTGCTTTGTACAGGAATTTGGGACTGCAGAGGAAGATGCATATCGCAGAGATTTGACGATAAACAGGTGATCTTCAACACATTTTGTTTGTAATTTTTATGTTACCATATATTGTTAATACAAAACCATGTCAACTATATAGATTATACAAATTATATAATTTTTGTAATTATGTGATTTATACAAATATAGTGTAAATACAAACCCATAAGCAAGAATCAGTGATCGTGTTTGCATTGGTTTTTGTTACGATTATATGTAATTAGTTTTATTTTTTTAAACTTCAATTGAAAAGCTATGTGCGTTCAACTTTGCCACTGTTAATTTTTTTATGCTGTTATTCCTTGTTCATGAATTAATACCTTCATAATATTGTAATCTTGAACCATATTTGATATGGTACTGAAGTGTAGTGGCGGGAAAAGAAAATGGAAGGACTGAATGTCATAATTTAATAGAAAGTTACTCTGAAACTTGCTAATGTTTCAGGTGAGTTTCTCACAAGTCCCAAGTTTTTGACTTTGTTGTCCATAGTTTATCTTTCTATAATTATTAGAAAAAAGATATGAATCATGCATCTTCAATTAATCAGAGCTGGGGGAACTAAAGCCGTCTGGTGAACCAAACTGGTTTTTTCATTCACAGTGGACACTGTCTGGTCAATTAGGGTGTTATTTTGGAATACACTTGTGCCAGAGTACTAGTCATAGTGGATGTTAGAGTCCAGCACAAATCTGTACGATCATGTACTGATATTTTTAGAGAATTTGGTTGGGAATTTCAAAAAGATGCAGTCCGGTGCCATACTGAACTGATATGAGACTCTACTGACATCCTGGGAGTAAACTTTCCCACTAGTTCTTGACCAGAGATTCTGGTAAGAGAATTTAGTTTCTGAAGCACTAATTTATCTTTTAATTTTTTTCTTTCTTTTGTTCATAGTTGAGCCAATTATCGAAATTTAGGTTTCAAACATGTAGAAAATTGATGATTTACCAAATGTGATGGATATTTTCATTGCTCGCGAAGATTTCACCATCGTGCAAGTTCTTCTATACCACAGAGCTAACTTTTTCTGGATTTAGATATCTTGTGCTACTTCTTAGTTGGAGCAATCATAATGACATAGTTCTCTTCATTTCATCAAGACCATTTTTATGATCTTAGAACTAGTACTAACTGTAGATGCTGTATCCATGGACTATATCGTTGGAAAAGCTTTTGATGGTTGCCTTGTTTTTTTCTTTCTGCTCACATCAAACTTCATCAATGGAGCTCATGATTCTCTGGTTGTAATGTTTGCTTCTGGAGTTGTTACTGTTGTATTATTCTTGTTGTTACTCTTGATGATATATCTGCATAAAATATTTTGCACGACAGCCTGTTCTACAACATCAACACTGGTGAAATTGAAGATTTTACTGGACGAGGTCCTCTTTCTTTCTTTCTTTCTTTGCAATCCAGCTCTACATTTCAATTTGAATTACATCTTGAGATATTCAAGGTTATATATTGCTTGTAGGTGTTGAAGATTTGAAGGCAGGATGTATTGTTACTCCTTTGCCTCCAAAAGCTACTTTTTTGGATGATCCACTGCGAGTTCTTCGAGCAATTCGTTTTGGTATTTATAAGAATCTATAGCAACTTTATATACATTGTGAAAACAACTTTATGCTTTTCTATCCGTCCTGAGTGTTGAAATAATTAATTGATCCTAAGGAGGAACCGAATGTGTTGGCCCCAATATACTTAGATATCTTACTGTTGTATTCTCTGAGAAGTTTTATGTTGTTTGTAGATAAGTCTGTTTTTTTGTTATCGTCACCACTTGATTCACTTGAAATATTTCACATGACTATGCTATCTTTGTTTGTCCATCTATATTGTTTTGCTAAGATGATATGCATTGAAGACTGTCGTTAAGCTGAAATCTTATCATGCACATGCAATAGCATGCTTCCATTTTCCCTCAAATGTATTTGCCATGTTAGAGATATTAGTTAATTGGTTGAAGTATCACAGCTACAATTTTATTGTTTCTTTAGTTGCTATCTTAGATGACATGCAGTTGTCATATTTTATTTATGTTTTTAACATTTCAGGTGCTAGGTTTGAATTCATGTTGGGCGAAGAATTAAAAAGAGCTGCTTGTGATGAGGAAGTGAAGGCTGCGATAGGAGATAAAATTAGCAGAGAGCGTATTGGTCATGAAGTATGTCTTTGCTTTTGTTCAAATAAGATGCCTCTCCTGCATAGTCCATCACTTTTATTTATTGACTGTCACTTGTCGTTGTAATTTTGCTTCTTCTTTGCAGATAGATCTCATGATGTCTGACAAGAACCCAGTGAAAGCAATGACATATCTCTGTGATTTGCAACTGTTTAATGTCGTCTTTACCCTTCCTGATAACCCTCAACCTCCAGTAGCTGAAGGATGTGGCAGGTTTGTATTTCCTCAAAGATGCGTTTTTGTATTATTAACATACTTTGAAATCCCAATATCAATGTATATTGCAGAGTTTTGGAGTTGTAGGTGAGATGTTACAGTAATAAGTGTAGCCTGGCTGCAGGAATGGTGGAATCCATACTCATGTCTTCTGAATGATGTCAAGCACCATGCTTTTGCTTTATTATTCTTTTGCTTTGTTTTCTTTTTCTAGATAATGATGATGAATCTGATTGATTACTTTAATTCCACTAATTAGCAGGTTGTCTGTCTCATACATTGATGCAGCATGGAGCCTTCTGCAGTACATGGGCTATCCAATATTCAGTGTGAGTTAGTTATCAAATGCTAATTTACTTCGTATAATTATCTGAAAATACTAAACTGAGCTAGTAACCTTTTATGCTTGGGATTACCTATAGAAGGGTTAAAGTATAAGTTTAAGGTTGTTTGAGAGAATATTTTGTTTGTATTCAGTTGACACATTATTTTTTCTGGTCAGAATTGACAAATTCTTTTATTAATATATTTTGCATTTGATTTATCTGAGCTATTTGATGTTACTAATAACTTTTGTAAATATATCAGGATGAACAGCGTAGGCTTTACTTATATGGATCATTTTTCCTTCCATTCAGAAATACTGTGTACATTGATAAGAAGTCTAAAGAGGTAACTTGATTCTTGTCAATGTACTTGATATTTGTATTGCCTAACTTGTATCTTTTGTTGTCTTTCAATGTACTTGATACGAGGTCGTGGTAGGTTTCTTAGACTTGAGTGCAATTATTTTTCATTTTTCCAAATAATTCGTACACTTATGTAGGAATTATAGGATGTCACCACAAAGCACATTTTCTTGTATAGCTAGCAGAAATGAGTGATTGTATCATATAATTGGATTTCAAAGTGATTAACAAAGGCAAAGCTGAGACTCACATTCTTTTGGGCAAGAAAACTCTGCTGCTGGCCTTAGAAGGTTGATGACACTTGCTATCATGTATGAACTTGTATGGTGTCCTTAGTAGAGAGAAAGTAATCACTCTGAGCATATACCTTTTGGAAGCTGCAATCTTATTGCAGCCCAGTTTTCATGTTTCTAGGATTTCCAATTTTCTATGCCTTTATTCTGTTGTGTAGTTTTGATGCTGATATTTTGTTATATTCATAAAGTTTGGTCACTACTTATATTTTTGAAGTTTGTGGCACACATTGTCTTCTCCAATTACCCCAAATGATAGAAGTGGCAAAGAGTTGTTGGTCTGGTAGTTGATCATTCAAGGGTGGAAAATTTTCTTGTAAGGTGTCATATCACAACAGACAAAAAAGTTTATCATTACGAGTTCATGCTTTGTTGTGCTTGCTTCATCTAGTACGTAATTGTATTCAAAACACTGAAGGATGCACGCAAGGATGTGAAATGCAGTAGCTGATAACTTTAATTAGATGGGACCAGTCACAATGTGCTTTGAATCTTATTTTTTCTCATCTCTTTATCATTCTGCAACTTCTGATCATCTAATCATGACTTGATCACTAAATATCTTCTTAGGATGCAAATTGAGGAGTAAGGGGCCATTCAGAACAGGGTTGATCATTGTTTTGAATCTTATTTTTTCTCATCTCTTTATCACTCTGCAACTTCTGATCATCTAATCATGATTTGATCACTAAATATCTTCTTAGGATGCGAATTGAATACGGGACCATTCAGAACAGGGTTGATCATTGTTTTAGTTTGACATACTGATTGGAGAACAAAATGTATTCTGTTTCTGTTTTTTACTTTGTTGGTCATATTTCATTTTGTGCTTCATGTACTATTTATCTATGCATTAAATTGATTTCTCAATTTAGTTCCCATATGAGTGACTGTTGTTGTATGTCTCGAAGATTGTAGAGTTATAGCACGAAGTTGGAAGTTTACATGTCCTTGTTTTGAGATTTGGGGCATGTTACAATGTTCTCTCCTATTTCATCTAGCTGCCAACTTTTTATTTGAATATTGCTATGCATGACTATGAACTTGACCACTGAGTTATTAGGGTTG
This sequence comes from Pontederia paniculata, assembly GCA_001647135.1. Lineage (NCBI taxonomy): Eukaryota > Viridiplantae > Streptophyta > Magnoliopsida > Commelinales > Pontederiaceae > Pontederia > Pontederia paniculata. Next base: position 76,124 of record LTAE01000081.1, on the reverse strand, counting down.
ACCAATGTTCTTTCCTATGCATGTTTATGAGCTGCCATAAATATTCATATTCTTTATGGTACAAGTCACCATGTTGGAGCTGCCAATCCTACTTATTTATGGCCAAATGTTCTTTCAACAAATTGCAAATTTGGTGGTTTTGAATTTCTAGGTTCCTGTTACCAGCTATATCATCCGGGATTCCCTCAAATTGAAGGCTGCTGATGCCGAGACGGTTTGTGTTCTTATTCAATTATGAAAGTGTTTATTACACATAACTTTATTCTTTCATGTTTCTCATCTTTATCCTGATATACTTTGTGATAATTACAGGTTAAAAGCTTACATGCTGCTTCAGAAAGATTTACTTCCTTAATTCCGATATTGGAGTCAGATAAAGTATCAGAACATGTTAAAGAGGAACTAAGTGATGAGTTCCTTGATATACAGCAAGCTGCAAAGGGAAGGGTTTTGGCAGGTGAAAGGGTGCTACATTCTTGGTGATCGCTAGTAATCTTGACAAATATTCTTTTTTTAAGAAGGAAATGATGACTACAACATTTGGTAGATCTTGACATATATTCTCTTCTGCTTTTATTGTTGGGTATAAGTAGTTGCCTTATCTATTCATTTAACCTTTTAGAATTATTCCCTCGTGCTTTTTCTTCGTTCTTTTGAGGTTAGTTATGTGCATCCATACATCCACGCTCATAAAGTGTGGTCTCCGCCTATCCTTTTAAACTTATGTGGTCCCCATGTAAAAAGGGAACCACATATTATGAGTGTGGATGTAAAATGCAGCCAAAATTATTTTTGCTGGACCTTAAACAAAAATATCTTTCTGTCAATGTATGTTGTGTTTTTTTCCATCTGGTCGCCAATTTGCTAAGTTCTTCTTGACCACACATTGAGTGCCCCTTCATGTTAAATGTAGCTTAACCTGAAAGTCATCAATTATTTTTGAACAAAAATAAAAGCTAGATTCGCGTGTGAGCACTGGCTCTCCTATGTTGAAAGGCAAGGTTCTGAACTTGACACAAACTTGTAATCGTTTATCTATTGTTATTTCCACAGGAATGCTGCTGCGGCAAATAAAAGACTTTTGGCGTGTTTCTTTGTTAATCTCCACTCTCTTATACACAGCTGGTGATCCAGATGGTTTGTTGAATAGGCAGTTTGAGTTGGATAAAAAGAAGGATATTTTCCTAGAAGTTCAGAGCACGATAACTGAACTAGGTAAGGTGTAGGTTCCAGCTACTTGCTTACACATTCTTTATTTTATAACTTAGCCTTTTATGAATTGTCACTGGGTATTAAACGACTTAGCCTTTTATGATTTGTCACTTGGTATTAAACGACTTTATCCACAACTTCGATCAATGTTTATAATTTTTTTCTCATTCTCAAGAACTGTTGGGATTATACGCAATCTTTTATGTGCAACAAGACTTTTAGACGTATCTCCTGTTCTGAGATTATTAGCATTCTCTTCCAGCGAATAAACTCTCTTAAAACACCGGGGTTCTAATTTCTATTTTTTTGAAATCATAAGCAGGATATTTATGTTAAAGAGTCAATTTTGAAAATGATAGTTTGTTGGATTCCATGAGGTTATGGACAAATCCGTGACCTATTGAAGTTTAGCTTTGATGTCAATGTTTGTTTCTCCTAATAATGTTTAGTTGTATTCCTTGTTTGTCCTGATAACTGTTTGCTGAGACTATGGCGTTTCTAGGTCTGGATAATGTTTGGGAAATGAAGCCCTTGCTTGATGGAAAAGCAATCATGGGAATTCTTCAGCTTAAAACAGGAGGGCCTTTGGTCAAGGAATGGGTAAGGAAACATGCTTCCACCTGGTGACTAAACGTGTTTCGACTTTTACTTGGTTCAAAATGTACTTCAAATTATTCTAGTGACAGAAAATTTACAAATTTCTTCTGCCTACAGCAACAAAGGCTAATGAAGTGGCAGCTCGCTCATCCTGAAGCAACCTCGGAAGAGTGTATTGACTGGATGAAGCAGTCTCAAACAAAGTGTCCTAAACTCGACTGCTCGGCTTCAAACTGAACTAATAGCCAGTGGTGCATTCAAATCACATTATAGCGACCCGCGAATATATTCTCGTTTCTGCAACCTCTGCTGAACGATAAATTTTGATGATATGTTGGAGATCTCTACACGGCATGTGACTTCAGTGCATATTCATTTCGACATGGCAATATATTATGTTTCTTCTAGTTGCAAGACTGATGAATTTCACATGTACCGTTAGTTTTTTTCTGTTCTTTTTACATACTTGTTGGGTGACAGGGCTAAATGCAAATTCATTTATGATAGAATTAACCATCTACTGCCCCATTTTGTTGTCCACCAAATGCTTCTCGTTTCCAAGCTTGCACTCAATACAAGGCATTTAGATTCCGCCCGCTGCCAGGAAGCTGACGGGAGGTCCGAGGGCCATAACCATGCTCCAGCGGATGGGCGCTGTCTCTCTAACAATCGCAACCATGCATATATCGATTGCTTCTATTAGCCTGGATGTGGTGGTCTATGTTCATTTTGCAAGGTTCCTGTCTGTACAAGAAGAAAGCAAAACCTTAATGCAGCATATATACTGGAATTTTAGAGCAAAGTGTACTTTTTTCTAGTCTTGTGTTCTGGCAATCACTTAGATCATTTGGCTTTCTTTAAAGATCTTGAAGTTTGACTGGCACAATAGATTAGCATGTTGTGTCCTGGATCGATGAGAGCTAGTAATTACGAATTTTATTCTTGAAATCGTCAAATTTAATTAGAGGTTATTGTTTTGTTCTTTATTTTGATTTTGAATTAGTCATGTGCTAGTAGCTCTGAATATCGGGATCTCGAGCAGGTAACACTCTGGTTTCGAAATAGGCAGACGAGGGATATGACTACGACGTAAATCGCAAGGCAAAGGAAATCGCAGTTAGCCAAGTAAAAGCATGCAGATCTTCTCTGGTTGTAAAGATTATCTGAAGCTTCACTGTTAGCCAAGGGAACATGGAGTATACAAGGCATGACTAATAATTAATCAAATTTATTTGGCAAAGTTGATCATTGTCCCAACGTTTAAACGTTTAAGGTCTTGTAGTCCCAAATTTCATTAATTTGGTTAGAAATTTATTTTCTATTCTCGCTCAAACACTAAGTTAGTCAGTCACATGGTATCTATTATACCTTTACAAGTTTGATATTCCACGGTTGTTGCGGCCAAACTGACCTTGCAACTAAAACACGAAAAAGCTTCAACGGCATTTCTTCTTCAAAAGGATGCAATAGGATTCAGTGAGCTCGTTTTGTCAGCTCTGAACATTGCCGGAAAATTTGGAGTGAACCAAGTAGCTCAGCTCTCACAAGCAGACTGGTGGACCATATCTTCATCATGAATGACAAGCAAAGCTTCGCAATATATCTAATCGAAACTTAAATATGGCATCTAGAGAGAACAAGTAATTGCATTGTGTCAAATGTGTTAGTCTTACTTAGCGGGGGCGTTCACGGTCGGATTTGATTCGACCCGATTTCAAATCTGATCCAACTCGATTTATTTTATTCGGATTGGGTTGAATCGAATTGATGATAAATTAATCATCAAATTTGATTCAACCTAATCTTCATTGGGTTGGGTCGAGTTATCGATTTATCCGATTAAATTTTTTCGTATATTTTTAATTATTTTTATAATGCTTAACATTAATTATATTTAAAAAAATTATATTTTTTCAGTAATGATTTTGAATGATACAAAGTAATTTTTTTTAATATATTTTAATTTTAAAGTAATACAATTTTTTTATTAAGAATAAATTGATTTAAATTTAATAAAAAAATATATAAAAATTTAGATTATCGGATTGGGTCGAATTGATCGAGTTTAAAAGATTAAGATCTGAACTTATTTCGTCGGTGATCGGGTCGGTTCAAATTTGATCTGACCAATGATTCGATCCATTGAGATTGAATTTATTTGAATCGTCGAATGTGAACACCCCGAAATGTTAGCCTCTCAAAATGAAAGGATACATTTAAAGTCACTTCATAACACCCACAATGAGGACAAAAATGTTACTTCATGAGATGAGATGACTAAACATATAAATATATTAAACGAAGGAAAATGATATTAAGTTTCAATAACAACATTCTTCAGAAGTCAGAACAAAATATCAAATAACTGATGGAGCAAACCTTTTAATTGGAAGTAAATAATTTATATTTGATGGATCTAAATACTAATTATTAGTAAAGCTAAAGCAGTTTTTTTGAATTCTGACCATTGTCATTTTGGAATTATTTTATTTTACTGTTTTTTCAATTACCAAATGAGCATATAGTTAAACTTCTGATTTATTTTGGCTAATGACATAAACCTAAGTTAATTTGTATTAGTTATTATTGCATTACATAATTTTATTTTTAAAAAGAGTTTTCTGGAAAATAAAAAAAATATTATATATGAAAAAAATGTACAAATACCACAAAAACAAACTTCATTTATATTGAGCAACTTGTTTTTATCTTTTATTGAAATTGACTTTGATTTTCATCTTTGTTCATGGTATAGCAAAGAACACATAATTAATTTCAAAAATAGCTGATGCAAATTATTAATCTTTACCACTATCATTTTTTGAAATATTCTATTTTAGTGTTATTTTAATTACCAAATGGGCATAAGTTTCATTTCCCAAAAAAAATATAAAAATAAGCTTTTAATTCCAGTTACCAAAAGCAGGAAAAAAAATCCCTTTCAACCCAAATAAAAAAAAGCAGAAAAAAACCCTTCAACCCGAATAAAAAAAGCAGGAAAAAAAGAAGAAATTTTATTTTAACGTCCAGAGCTCCGGAGCCAAACAGGAACACTTAATTTCCTGGTCCACCCTTTTTTGTTGTCGCGCCCAAAATTCACGAACACCAAACCCTACTTTTCAGTTCACAGAGAAATCCCTTCGATTCTCCCCTTCGCGGTGCTCTAAGAAGTGCCCCCATCGATCATTCCGGTTTGATAGATTGGTCGCTGCCATCTCTGCGGCGCCCGGATTGGTGGAAGGGCCGCTCGGGGGAAGGTAACCGCCGCCGGCGTGTCTGGAAGCGATTCCCCGGTGATATGACATGGCCGCCTCCGCCAGTTCTCAGCATCGTTGCGTTTTCGGTCAGTTTCGGTTCTTCTCTTGTTTGCGCATGGGGTTCGGCTTTAAAGAACGGTCCTTTTGTGTTTGTTTATCTTTATGGGCATAAAATCTGCTGTTTGGAGGCGTTTGTATTTGTTTTGTGATAGCATTTCGCTCGAGTTAGGTCCTTTTCAGGATTACTGCTTGGGATTATTCGGCTTTTATGTCGATTCCTGTGCTGTTTGATTGATTAGTGTGTGTTTGTTGTTGGTGCCTCTTTAAGGTTTCATTGTTTCCCGTCTTAATGTTTCGGATGGTCGGGTTTTCATTGGAAGCTTGGGTGCTTTGGTTGAAAGTGACGCTTTTTATATGTTTTTTTGCCCATTTGAGTTATCAAATTTGGTTTTGAGGGGATTCGTATTTTTAAATCTGGGCTTTGTGGTGGATTTTTTGTGTTGATTGGAAATGGATTTCTTTTTCGCTTACAACTTTGGTCTCTCATTAAATTTTTTACTATTAGAAGTTATATCTTTAACGTTCAGATTGGATTTATTACAGTTGGGAACATACCATATGATGCAACAGAGGAACAACTGATGCAAATTTGCGAAGAGGTTGGTCCGGTCGTGTCTTTTAGGTCAGTTTCTTCAAAGAACCCAAGTATTTTTCATGCGTTTCAAAGTTCTTGCCCCACTGTGTTTGAATTATTGCTCTGTTCAGTGATTATTATTGAGCATAACTGGTTTTTCACCGTATACACCTTTTCAGTTCTCTCAATCCCATGTGCAAATTTTCAGAATTTTATCTTTTTTCATGTTAATAATAAAACAATTCATTTAGTCAAGAGATGTGTTTCAGCTGTTTATAATGATTTTTTATGCATAAGCTAGTCTTAGTTGTCTATTTTTGCGTTGCTAACTTTTAACAATTTTTGCAGTTGATTGTATCTATGCTGCTTTAGTTTTGTTATTTTAGATGAGTTGGTAGAGTAAAGTCTGTAACTGTGATTCCTGTGCATAATTCTGTGTGGTGGCACCATGGGCGTCCTTCCTTCAATATTCACATAAATGGTGATATACTACTTGGTGTAGGCTGGTTGTTGATAGAGAAACTGGAAAGCCTAAAGGCTATGGGTTTTGTGAGTACAAGGATGAGGAGACTGCTCTGAGTGCGAGACGTAACCTTCAGGGCTATGAGATAAATGGTCGTCAGTTACGAGTTGATTTTGCCGAGAATGATAAAAATGCTGACCGGAACAGAGAGCAGGTGAATGATGTGCAACTGATAACTTTTTTTAAGCATTAGGATCTTCATAACCTAGCCTTTCATTTGAGATGATATGCTCTTTCTGGAAGATCAACATTCTCTGACTAGATTTTCTATTTGTCACTTGAAGTAGTTTTAGGATATAACTTTAGTCGGTGCTTCCTGTTTGCAGGGCCGTGGCGGACCAGGTTTGGCATCTAGCACTGGTAGGTTCCATATTTCTTTGGGAACTCATTTTGTTCTGTTTTTCTTAAAACAAATTATTTTGACCTTTTGGGTGATCTGGTCTTATTATATTCTGGTGTTGCTTGTTCCTATATCTTTCTTCATGCTCTTGTTGCTAGTGATTGGTGCTTAGGAACTTATTTGTCTCCTTTTGCAGGTGTCTCATCGCTGCACCAACCAATAGGTCTCCCGTTAGCTGCAGATGCAGCATCCGTTATGGCCAGTGCTCTAGGTGGATCTCAGAGTGCCAACATTCAGAGTAATTTACAGGGTCAACCAATAATGGGAAATGATCCCTTGACCCATTATCTATCTAAAATATCTAGACATCAGTTGAATGAAATTATGTCTGAGATGAAGGTTATATTCTTTTCAATAAACGGTCATGTTGTATGCATATTTATATGAACCATGAGTTAGCAACTTTAATTTATGACAGGCCCTAACTACCCAGAACAAACCTCTAGCACAGCAACTATTGCAGTCAAGTCCACAGTTGTCAAAAGCTCTCTTTCAGGTATTCATTAGTTATATTTTCTTTAAGTAGACATTTGATTATTTTTACTCAGGAAATACTCATTGTTTCTAGACCACGGGTATATCTACTCGATTTTATCGATCTTTCCTCCATGTGTTGACTTTAGCTTGATCCATTTGTTATGGATTTTCTCAACAAGGAGCTATATTGTTTATTAATACCAATGATTTTAGTTTCATGATTTACATGCCATCCTTTTGTCTGAATTCTCATAGATGGTTGTTAGAAAATCCCTTCTTTCTGTTTATCCCATTCTTCTAGTAGTTTTATTAGCATAGTATTTGCAATTCAACATGTGCAATTTTTTTATATGTTCACTCTTTAATAGGACCCACAGTTACACATGGATTTTATATTGAGTTAATAGAGGAAACCTAAAAGGTTAAAAGACTATTCTGGTGTTTTTTTTATTGTGCAGGCACAGATAATGCTAGGTATGGTGACCCCACAAATGGTCAGTCTTGTTTAACCTTACATAACTTATCATCAGAACTTTTTCAGTGAATTAGTGCAAGATTTTGCTCATTGATTGCAGATGCAGATGGCAAGTAATAGACAGTCATCAAATTCAGTTCCTCAGCCTTCATCTCATATTGGACAAGCATCTCTGGTAAATTTAGCCAGACCACCTGAAAATCTAGTCTCACAAAACCCAGGTATCGAGCAGTTTGCTCAACCTCCTCAACAAACCCATGTTCAACCCAAATACCAGCCCCAGCTGCCACTGCAAGGCCAACTGTTACAAGGAACAATACCAAACAAATGTGGAGATGCCACACTTCCATCAGTATGGTCTCAATCTCTTGGGAGCCTTCCAATTCGACCTTCTTTACCAGCATATAAAGGCCTTATGTCTCAAAGCCAACCGTCTCTCCTACAACAACCCTCGATGCTATCTGCAGGTGCCAATTTGGTCCATCAGCCACAACTGACCCATCCAAATGTAACTTTACAGCAGCCTACCATGCCTCATCCTCCATCTCAGGCAAGTATTTCCACTAGAAATTCCAGTTGAAAGAAAACCTGATTTGATAAATGTTTTCTTTACTGTTAGCTTACATAGAGAACATTGTTCACCACATTTCCTTTTTATTAATGGAATGGGGTTTCGCTTAGCCCACGGGGGGATTTGTGGTTTTTTTGGTCCTTTTGGTTTTATCCTTTTGACATCATTGGGGAAGTTGCATCTTTTAATGTAACTTACCCAATACACATGTACATTTTTCGTTCATTTTAATACAAACGGATGACTACCAATCTTTGTAGTCATCCTTTCCTCTTTCAAAAAAAAAATATATGGGACAATTGTTTTGCACAGGCTTAAATGTCACTAGAATATCTGATCTTGTAGCATTCTTTTGGTATTTTTATACAAAAATATTTAATTGTCTAGCATTTACTTCATCAAACTAAACCAGAATGAAAGTGTATATGTCTAGCATTGTTAAATGTTAAGGTTCCTTCTCAACCCATATCCTGCCTAACTCTTTCCACTCAGTGAAGTATTGAGTGTGAAAAGCATTGGAATCTACGTTTATTGGTTGCTTAATGCGCGTTTGATAATCTGTCTTCACTTAGTCGAAGTGTAGTTTATTCTCAACTTGCGTCTCGCTTTGTGAAATTCTTAGCTAAAGGACACATATAAACAGTTGAGGGCACTGGATAATTAATACAAACATCTGGAACACGATTTCCTAAAACCCTTTGGCTGCCAACACTTTAATTGGAAGACCTTTCCAGTTATAAATTGTAGCTTGATTTAACTATAACTTTCGAAGGAAAATCTGATTCCTGGCAGGCATTAATGATCCTTCTGCATGTTTCTTCCTTTTAGACTTTTTGTAGGATGTAAACATATTTCAGGACGAAAGTATCCACCAGCATGTCCTAAAAATAAAAAGGAACTAGAATATTTGTGATTTCACTTATTATGTGATGTCTAGACACCTTATAAAATTCGTTCTACAAGATGCGTCCAAATAAATAAAACTAAATTCTCTAAAAAATGTGTAACTTAATGCCTTCTCAAAAAATGTAACTTAATGGTTTTCATTTGATAATCTACTAGAGGACTACCTTAGCTATAACATACAAAATGAAGTTTCCTAACCATGTTTACCTAGGGACATAGGGCCATCATTCACAAAATGTTCAGCATATGTTCTCAAAGTGTTTTTGTGAGGTAACGTAGCTGCTCAAGTAGGAGCAGAAACAATATGCCATCCTTCCACTTTACACAGACTGGAAGATGGCATTGGTTCTTACCAGTTGCCGCTAGAGATTACCAATTCTAATGTTACCAATATTTTTGGTGCTTATCTGATTTATAATAGGCAAATAATGACTGCTAATGCGTTTGATTCTTCCTTAAGATTACTAATTCTAATGTTACCAATATTTTTGGTGCTGATCTGCTTTATAATAGGCAAATAATGGCTGCTAATGCGTTAACGATAATGTTTGATTCTTCCTTAAAAGCAATATCTTTTTAGAAAAAAATAATATGTTTGTTCACCAATCTGACTGTATCCTTTTTTTCTCAAAGGATAATCTGACTGTATCCTTTTTTTCTCAAAGGATAATCTGACTGTATCCTGGGTTGATCTTCTAGTCACATATCTACTATGGGAACTTTTGTTCCAACAAGACTTTTAATCTGAACATTAACCTTACAACTTGATGTATCTTGTCCTTTTTTTTGGAACGACTATGTAGTCCTTATGGTCAACTAGAACAGTAAGGATAGCAAGCGGTCGACCCGCCCAAGCTGGAAGCAGAATCAGCAGGCAAATTGATGACGGATGGCAGTGACAGCTGCAGAGATTAATCTCTGCGGGTCACAGAAGCAACCTGATACTGTAGAAGTATAACTGGCACGCAGGAAGAGAGAACAGACCTGAAAACAGAGTTTTATAGCCAACACAGTACTAGATGAATCTGCACTGCAATTTGGAACAAACCGACGAATTTTACAAATAAACAAATAGATTTTTGAATTTTGAATAATAGTCCTGATAGTTCTCCAGCACCCTGTTTCAATAAGGTTTCTCATGACTAATTTCACTCTAATTAGGGCTTTTAACATGATAGAAAAATACTCCTAACGAAAAATAAATACTAACAGAATCAGAAGAAAATCTAATCAAATCTAAAATTCAACTACTAGTCCGACTCTAACTTGGACTCCATGTCTCAGGGGCCACTTAAGGCACGCATCCTACATCACAAATGGTTGGTAGGCTAACAGCTCAGTGAACTGAAGAGGGGAATCGATGAAAGGGTGCGCACACTGAGTCTCCCCTTCACCAGGAGGTGCTTGTGTGTGTGTAGGGAGTGGGGTGGGGGTTGTGCACGATGAAATAAAGGATAACCTTGTTGTAAATTCCGACAGGTGATGAGCTATATATTATTACTACTTTCTCCCTTGTTTTTCTCTTGGGGGGTTCAAAAGGAATTCATGGGTATGAGAAGGAAGCAAATTTTGGATTTATTGTAGTCTTAGGATGGATATAAAAACTAGAAAGCATATCACCCTTGTATGTACTATGGTTTTTTGTTTAATGAATGTTGAACAAACAGATTACATATATAATTTTATTAAGAGCCATATGATCTAGCAGGATTTAGTATTGAATTTATACTACAATTTGTTATCCGGACAACGTTGAAGTAAGTACTGCAAAAGTGTATTTGAACTAAATGGTCAGATGGGTTGATCTCAATGATTAATTATCTGTGTACATACTAGCGTGAGTCTGTGAACCTTCACTCAAAATAGAATGGTTATTGCATTCAGTAATGAATACTTGTTAATCTCTTATACATTTTGTATGCAAATGCAGTTTTGGGTTGCTAATTCAGACGATGTAACGTGATGTACTCTGCCTTATGGTTGAACTTATTATTCCATGTTCATTGATGTGCAGATTTCAACCGAAGTGGAGGCAGCACTTTTGGAACAAGTTCGAAGTCTGACACCTGAGCAGCTGAGTTCATTACCTTTGGAGCAGCAACAGCAAATTATTCAGCTTCAGAAAATGCTATCAGTTAACAGGTAGTCTTTAGCTTCCTTTCAGTTGTTTCATCATCAAATCCCAGTGTTTTACATGAGTGAGATACGTGGCGCCCGCACATTGCAAGTTTCTCAAATGTTTATACAACTTCTCTCCAGTGCTGTGTAAGCATATCTCATTGTGATTGGATGAACAATAGCAGCACATTTATCATTTGTTGTGAACAATCGCGAGGAATTGTTTCCTCCATTTCATGTAACAATAGAAGCAAATTGTGTTTCCCTCGTGAAAAATAAAGAGGAAAATGCAGTGTTTGAAGGAAAAGTCAAAACAATAGTGCATCCTCTTCTTCTGCTGTGTATCTTGATTTCTATGAGTTTCTCAAGTGTAATGAGCACTACTTTTTTTGTGATACTCTTTTTTTTGTTCGTTGTTAATCCGATATATGTAAGACTATTAGCATCAAGCAATGTACATCCTCTCTTATTTTAACATTTGGATGGATCATTAACACATGGTCCTCCTTTCCACGAACATTTTTGCATACATCAACCAGGATATCATCACCCGACAAACCAATGAAACTGGAAGCTAGTTCTCCAAAGACTAAGAAAATAAATAAATAAATAAATAATGGCTTCTGTGCAAATGAACGACATCCTTTTTTTTTTATATATGGGTAGGATCCCACTGGTGTTCAGGGCTATTAGCATCCGACTAATTCAGTGTTCGAACGAGTGCGGTGAAAGTAAATTCTGATCAAATTGAGAACTCCGGAGCTTGAACTCGGGATTACTAGCTCTCGGTCTCTCAACTTGGGGCACATATTCATTAACCATATGTGCCAACCAACTTGGTTAATGAACGGCATCTTTACTCATTTAAACAATGCAGCAGCTTGTAGTCCAACATCACGCACAAGCATATGGTAGAGTTTCTCAAAGCTTAAGCTTGAGGAAAAAGCACGGAGAGACGATGAAGATCATAATACAACCCTGACGTGAGATTAGATGAATGACACAAATTTATGAGGTTATATTCCATGTTCATTTTGTTCACAAATTTATGAGGTTATATTCCATGTTCATTTTGTTCTCTGTATATAGATGACCAGCAATAGAATGCCAAGACAGGTGTGAAATAGAATGCCAAGAAGCAACCATCAAACCTCCTTGTTCCCTGGTTGGTGGTGTTCTATCTTGTGGAACATCAGTACCTTGATTGCCCAAGTAGCAACTGTGAAGGTGATGAGTTAGATGTCTCCAAGTTAATCAGGGATGAGGGCAAAGGTCTATTACAGTCCCATCCCGCCCCCGCAGAAACTCATTGGCGACCGCGGCGACAGGGAACAAGGTTCAGGCCAACAGAAACAACAGCAAGAAGGGGAGACGGCGGGAGCTGGAGGTAGCACTTGGCACCACCACTTGAGCGTCTCTCGTAGTAGTTGTAGTCATTAGTAGACTAATGATGTCATGGGATTAGATCTACATCCCGAATCCAACAACATATTTCTCTTTTTTGTTCTAGATTCAGATTCAATACTTCTTATATCAAATTTGAAAAGAAACCAATGATCCAGTGCAGCAACATTTATCAACAATTAGATTAAAGTCTTTGTTGAGAAAGATAGAATTCCAACAAATATACTATTTTATCAATTGATGCGCAGAACGTAATTAGTAAGAAAGAGCATGTCACTAGTTGTAGCTCAGAAGCAAATAACAACAATGAAATCTTATAAAGCATAAAATTCTTACCAAACCAAGTGAGAAAGTAGCAACATACATTATTTCATACAATTAGGCGACATAACCAATCACCTGGTAGAATAGACTACCATTTTGTTCTTTTCTGTCAATCTAAAACAAATGGAAACAGATGAAAAAAGTTCAAGCATTGCCAAAATACATGCCAACAAGATAGTCTCTTGTTCACGAGGTACATGATATTCTCATCCGGAGGCAGTTTTCTTCTGCGAGAATATCACAGCATAAATTGGAACAATAACACCAACACTGAAGGCTGTGAAGACACCAAGAGTCATCTTCAGTTTCTGATTCTTCATCCGGTCTAGGTTGTACATATGCTTGGCATGGACATAGAATGGCTCATCATGAGCATGGGCTCCCATTCTCTTGGCACCAGTTGCATGGAATTCCCTAGCCACTGAGACATGAAACACAAAACAACTTTTAGAACAAAATGAGCTAATGAAACATCTAATGTGAATTTATAGACTTCAGTATGACATGAACCAACTTCTGGAATGGACATTGTTTTTAGAGAAAGGATGACCATAAAGGATAATGTTTTTTTCTTGTTCAAGGGTGGACATTTTACGCCCGAGTAAGATAGCACGATCATGATGCCATTTTTAGGTTCCCAGTGAATTTATGCCTCATTTTCAAGGTAAAAATGTTCAAACCAATTTTGCACATGACAAATGCCACAGAGAATACAGACACATAGATGTTGCAAACTGAATAGCAAGAACTTTAGAAAAAGACAACCACAAAAATATCCAACTTGATCCTATGCTATAGTGAATCAAGTGGCTCAGCTAATCCACTTTCCAATTAATAGTAATTAACCAAAAAGGAACTGTCCAAGACTTTGAATAAGTAAAACGGTTGAGGTCACAAAAGAATATTCACAAATTTCCCACTCATAAAATTTTGCATCCTACATTACTTGAAACAAGAACAGATGAAATAAATATAATGACATAAGAAAGACTATATTTCATTCTAAACTTGCTAACAAGGGATATAGTCCATCAAACTCAGTGGTCTAAACACAAACAGACTGAGTTGAGCAAAGATTTCAGTGCAACTAAATCAACAGATGAAGCTCATTTACGGTTCACTGGCAATAAGTGTATCACCATTCTTCTCAAAAGGCAATAAATACAGTGTTTACAACCAGTTCTGAATCTTCTGACAAAATAAGAACAGATGATATTCTGTGAAGCAAAATATTTACTCCAATCTCTTATTGTTTATCGTGTGGTGATTGAAGAAAGTTCAGTAACATAATGTAAAGAACCAAAGTTTAGAGAACAGATCAAATCCCTACAATTATTTGACACATAATATAGTCGTATACATGATAAGAGGAGAAACGATGTGCTGCATTATTCTAATCCAGTTTCCGAGATTTCCTGATTGTTGTGATGAGGATTACAGGCAATACTAGCATGATCAGAGAAACAAAATATTGATAAATCTAAAAAGATACTTGGCAACTACATTGCATTCATTCCCAAAATCTAGTCCCAAATGTATTGCATTAGTTCCCAACTTCTTCACAAATTCCATGTTATTTCTACTGGTGGGTGATTATTGATGGTTCTAGCATTATATAAGATACCAAAAACAGAAAAAAATTACAACTTTCTGAAACTTACATAAACTTGACACCCAAATAAATTAACTTTTTTTATGACGAAATCTACCGGTCTTTCTTTCTTTCTTTTCCGGCCATTGCTTAGTTGCTTGTCTTGATAACGATTAAAAACATATCGCGTGTCTTGATAACGATTAAAAGCATCATCGCATCACCCAAAGAACCAATCATATATTGAAAAGATCTAAGATTTCTGAAAAAGAATGAACAAAACCAAATCTACACATCTAGCATATCGGATGCGATGGAAGAACTTGCCAGATTTGGAGAGGACAGCATCGGACTGAGCCAGGAGCTTGATGCCGGATCTAACGCCGCGGTTCAACGCCATGTCCGCCGCCGCCGCCTCGCGAGATGGGTTCGATGGATCTGTTGGGAGGTTTCCTGGAACCCTATGGGCGAAGGGAGGCGACTACTCGCGGTATTATATAAAAATGGAAGACCAAAGTTTTGAACAACTATGGAAGGCTTAATTAATCAAACAATTAATTAATTAATTAATTAATTAATTAGTAATATAATTAATGCAAATGGGTCTACGTCATTTTTTTCATTTTTCGTTTTTTTTACTTTGTTAGTAAAAACTCAGTGACTATGATGCAGCAGAGAAAATCATGATCATATTGAAAGTTTTTTTGTATCTATAACTTTTCATAACGAAAAATAATAATACTAATTTTCGAATACCATTTAAATTATAATTAGCAAAACATCAAAGAAAAAGATAGAAAATACAAAAAAAAAGAAGATTACACATGCGATTAACATCTGAGTTAGTTATGATCCACAACAATAGCAGATACATATGTTTACCGTTGATTATTAATTCATCTTTATGATTAAGAAAAAAAGTGAATTGTGGATTAAAAGATGGAAATTGACGAAATATGGAATATATATATATATATATATATATATATATATATATATGTTATAAATAGATGTTAAAGAGTAACATGAACGTGGACAAATACAAATAACGAGACATGAATTAAAATTTAAGATTAAATTAAGACTTATCTATTAGTTTAATTTTATCCCTTTTTTAGTTGCCTTGACGGGTGAGCTCCCAAGAAAAAAAATATGTGTACGAAGAACTGCGAATTCCTTAATCGAATAGAAGCTTCGAATCACTTCATTTCAATCATCATTTATTTTAATTTATTTTTTATTTCAAGTTTAGAAAAAAATTTATTGCTGCAAATACATTTTACGAGTTTTTTTTTCGTATTGAGGAATTCTCCTGACAAGTGTTAAAATATTTAACATGTGATATTTTTTTTAAAAAATAATTTACCAAAACTCAATTTGAAATGTTAACATTGCTTACATAATAAAGTTCGTAAGATCCGCTTCAGAAATAAATAGTTAAAATTTGATATTATTAATTCCACTTAGACGGTTTAATGTTAAATAAAATTCTAAGTTAATCGCGTAAACATAGATTTCAAGGTTAGACAAATAAAAAAAGGCGTCTTTTTTCCTATACAAAACTGCATCAACTGGATTTAATTTACAATATTTGTCTCTTTTATGGAATCCCGAATTCAAATCAATCCGCTAAAAAGGAGAGGCGATTGAATTGTGAATCGATTGATCCTATTAATTTACATCTCTCCATTCCTCCAATGCCCCCGCCACCAGCCCCATCTGGTCCTCCAAGTATCGATGCAGCAGCAGCACCTCCGCCGCTGCCGTCTCCGGCGGTGGCGGCTCGACCGTCTCCGTTTCCACACGCCGGTCCACCGGCGGCTTCTGTCGGTGGGCACACCGGAGGCTGAGCGCGACGACGCACAGGAACGGAGAGCACAGGCAGACCAGGGGTAAGATCACTGGAGAGCAGCAGACGAGCACCAGGACCAGGCACGCCCTCTTCCACTGCCGCCGCCGCCACCACGCTGAGACGCCGGCGACGGCAGCGTCCGCTGGGAATCGCCACCACCGGCCTCCCCCCATCCTAAAGGTGCCACCTTTGCCTCCAAGGAGGTCGTCCGGATGGAGACCTTCTCACTTGTTTTTTTATTCCTCACTAAATATTTAATATAAACATCATTGTAATTAATCTGTTATATATGATTTTTTTTTGTTGGCTTCATCTACCTAACATTTTGATATCATTGCACCGAAAAGCAACAAAAATGTGAAAAAAAATCTCAAGATCTCAAAACAGTTGTTTAGTTTTGAAACATGGTGTTCCAGTTTTGATCAGATCAATTAAATTTGCTTATCAAGAGGCAACCTTTTATACTTTATGATAATTTGACGATGGATCATAACAATTTTTTTTTTTTTTTTGTGTATGATGATAAGAATTTGATGTGGGTTTGAGTCTTTGAGATAGGAAATGCCCTGTGCAAGTGCCACATTAATTGTTGACATGTAGATTGATCAAAGTGGAACCCACATGAGATATTGGCTTTCCACAAAGAAAGATCTTGCACAGTTGCGCCTGGAAAACTTTAATTTATTTCATCCAAGCATTTGATGCCACAAATATCAATTTTGTGTTGGAATCCATACACAGGTTCGACAATTCTCTGTTCTACCAAGTCCACAAAACTTATCAATGTATTTCTACTGAAATGCACTCTTTTTAAGTGTCATGAAGTTGATTGCTATAAGTACATGAATTTACATGCATTACACGAGATTCTAACTACACTTTGTTCACATTCTAACAAGGAGGGAGAACCATGTTACACTTCATCATCATTGCTCATGGAGAAGTCAGGTTCATCTGGTTTCATCAGCTTTGGTAATTTTAAACTACTATCAGCTAGAACTGCCCTCGTGACCTTCTGATTAGCTGCCTTCTTTGTGTTCTTCGCGAACTTTGACACGAGTATTGTGGTTCCGAGATGCTGATGATTGTTGCCAGCTTCAACGTCTCCTGACACACCCTCGTGACTGTTGCTACTATAGCTTGCGAGAAAAGGAGCACCTTCATGCTCGTTATCATGGCTCTGGTAATCCATCACTTGGGTATAATGAAGGCTTTCCAGTGCATCCAGCTCCTTGGCTAGTTTCTTCTTCTTGTATCGTCTCCATGCTCCCTGTATGAAGCAAGCTCCCCATGACCTCCATTGGTGAGAATAGAGCCTGAATGCATGCTGAAGCCTCTTGCTGTGCAGCCGCTTGAACTGGTTGGCCACAAACTTGAGATCTTCAGCTAGTAGTGCAAACGCCTCTACTTCACAGAGGGCCCGAACGGTCCGAGTAGAGGATGGAAAATTTGCGCTTGGGTTAGGCATCAAAGCCCATGTCAACAGCTCCTCACCACAAAAATCACCTGGTCTAAGAGTTATGGAATTAAAGAACCCGCTTCTGCCACCATTTGTTGTAGAGCTTTCTAATTGGCCTCGAATGATGAATATCATTTCATTGACTGGATCACCTTCCCTAACAATGAAGGTATCTTTGGTGTTCAAAGATGAGACTAGACGTTCACATATGGCATCCAACAATTGATCATCCATTTGTGAAAAGAATGGGACCTGCAACACAGAGCTTTCTGATAAAAGAAAGGTTTACATTTTTGCAGTAGATGGTAAGAAATCAAACTTCAAAGTCATGATATCTTATGTTTATATACACAAGTTTTTTCCTACCAAAACATAGTAATGTGAAGAAGAGGAGGGTCATACTCACACGGCGAACAAGGGCAAGAGACAAGTGACGTTGAATTTCACGGCGGAGATCCAAAGGCAGAGATTGTAGAATTGATTCTTCATCCACACCTCTTGTGGCAAGCCACTTGTACTGAACAAACCGCCGTACACGTTCTTGCAGGTCTTCTGGTAATTGACGATGTCTCATCCATTCTTCAATATCTCTCCTTTTGATTCTCCACTCTTCAAGTCTTGCGGTAATTGATTGCAGGTAAGTCTGATCGTAAGAGGAGAAAAAGGTAAAACTAAGTACTACTTTATTAATGCTTGTGGCACATGATAACTTCATTCTTAAATGATGAGGCCACTTCAATCACTTATAAGTTAGTAATGTTAGACATAGCAAGCAAAACTATATTAGCAACACTCTTTTTGAGCTCAGCAGAAATCAACTCTAAAGCTCTGAATCTGGACATTTCCCACTGGATTCTTTTTCATATTGTTTAGTACATAGCTGATTCTCATATACTGACAAAAAGTGAACTTTAACTATGAATATTCTGAGAAATATTTATATTACCATCTAATTCATCCTGTTCTTCTATGCTATTATAAACAACGCCACAAATCTCAGACTTCTTTTCTTCAACGTTATTGTGGAATGTAGCAAATGATTAACAAACTATAGTAGTACTGGCATATTCGTTTATGGAGGATTAGCATAACTTGATACAAGAAACAAACCAACAACAAATTGATAAGCAAGAAGCTCACCTGCATATTTCCAATTAGGTGAGCGAAGAGGACTAGACCAATGATACAGATGAGAATGGCAAATGATGTTTCACCAGCATAGGTGCTTGTTTTCAGATTTTGTCCATATGAACTGGATAACAACAAAATAAAGCATTACTTGAGTTTTTCTGCATGCAGGTGTACTGGATTCTCCCAGAACTTAAGGAATACTTGTTTTCTCAGAACAATACCTCAAATTTCTCAGCCCCCACCATAGGCAGTATAGATACTTCTCAACAAAAGTTACTGCAACAATCTCTCTGGTTAAAGCATCTGCAAACATGCCAAAATTGAACTTGGTTCCAGGAGTTGTGGCATCACAATTGCTACGTACCAAGGTGGTACCAAGCCAAGCTTTCCTTTCAGGTTGTTCCAGATTGCCGCAATCGAAAAATGTGGAGTAGCATGTCCGCGTTAACAATGTGCTATTGTTCTCTTTCGCGCATTCTGTAATCCAACAAGTGTATTGACGCTCAATTGACAAGAGATACCACAAAGCTCCAAGTACCTGTGAACACCATGAATATCAGATGATAAGCTCTGTCCTGTTTGAAGCATATCAAAAAATTCAAATTGGCTAATTTCCCAAGTTTGAGTGTCAATTGATAGCTGTGGTTGCCAGTAAGGTGGTAGAAATAAACCATACATGGCTGGCCAGCATGTAAAGCAGAAGATTGTATGCAGCCCCTGCCCAAGCAGTTTTCGCGACCACTCCCGCAGCCTTGACGATCCGTCCATTCAAAGCAAAAACGAGAAACAACCTTGGAATGTACTGAATCAAGACGATCATGGATAGAGTATTGTTGGTATGGTTAGCAGTGTTACTGACTGCTGGAATCACAAACCATATAATTATCTGCAACAACGAAGTGATATATAGGAGAATGAGATCGCCATCAATGTACAGGTTTCTCTGCAAGGTGACAACTCATGCGAATTCTTTCGAGTTTGTATGAGTAATAGTACTATTGGGACATCAAAAGAAGAAGAAAGAAGTGTTTTTTAATTACCTGGGGGATGGGAAGCATGGCAATGAGGTCGATGACGAAGTCGGTCTTGAGGTAGCGCATGGCGATCTGGTGGGGGTCGGTGACGAGCTCGCCGCGGCCGAAGACGCGGGAGCTGGGCGCGACGAAGGCAATGCGGAACTTGAGGATCATGTGAGCGAAGTAAAAGAGGTCGGCGACGGTGCGGAAGAAGGTGACAAGGACGCCGAGGCCGATGTCGATGCGGACGCAGGCGGGGCCGCCGATGTAGAGGAGGTAGAAGTAGAGCGGGTCGACGAAGAGGGCCACGAGGCAGAAGACAAGGTGAGGATCCGGCGGGGCTGCCACGGCTTGCGCCGGAGGTGGAGGAGGCGACCGCCGATGCAGGAGTTGTAGGAGAAGGACGAAGACGAGGGCCGCGGGAGAAGGGGCCCCGCGTGACGGCGGCGGAACGGGAGGAGGAGGCCGCGGGTTCCGGGAGGGAAGAAGACGGCCTTCATCGTCCTGCCGAGAGATGGGGGCGGCGGAGGGAGGCGACGGCGGTCCGGCGGTGGCGGAGGAGGAGGAGGAGGAAGTGGAGGAGGCGGGAGGAGGCCATGGGAAGAGGCGGGCAAATTGGTGGTGCTCGCGGAGGCGTTTCAGTTTGGTGGCGGGAGAGTCGGGGGAGGTATGAGGCCAACGTCACCTTTCAATTTTTGTTGTCTTTATGGAAATTAGAAAAATATCCAATAAAGTTATTTTCTCTTGGCAATTAGGAAAATGATGTGCAAAATTTTCTTTTATTATAATTATTTTTTGAGAAAAAAAACATTTTTCCTTCTTTTTTTTCTCTAAGAGAGATTTTTTTTTCAATTTTACAAAGTTTCTCATGTAATAACAATAATAATATATATATGCTTATTTTTTTCAAAACTTATTTTGTCTTAATGCAAAATAAATGAGTTATTTTAAAAACTATGTTCCTAAAATTATTTGTCTTTAAATTTATTTACGACTTAATTACTAAATGATAAAAAAAATATAGCTTCAATGGGCTTAACCCGTTTGGGCCATTTTTTGGGCTTAGGCTTGAGACAGATATGATTCAATCAAATGAATGATGACTTCGTGGTTAGTTCGATAATTTAATCTTTCTGGTAATGGGATGATAAAACTTTTTTAAAAGATAGATGCACATGAATGTAGTGAAATTGCAATAGTCAATGCACTTCTTACATTTATTTTATTATTATTGTATTTTTTGGATCTAACTTTGAGTGTAGGTAAAGAGTAAAATGATATTTTTATAATTAAATTAACGACTTTAAAAATTAACTCTGTAATTAATAGCTCCCGCGAACTCTAGAACATAATCCGGTTAACTAGTTATACCAGCTAATTTATTTTTTATATGATTTGTCATTATCTTTATTCTCTAATTAATTATGTTATAATGATAATATTTATGGATGAGGTTAATGAGTATGCTCAAATTTAAAGATCAAAGTCAATTTGCAAAGCATATGCACAACATAATATATTTTATACGAATTCTATCCTTTATGGAGCATATGACATTGCTATTAGTTATCAGTAGTGTTGACATTGAAGTTGACAAAATCGGTGATAAGATTGTAGCATTAAGATTTAAGCTCCATTTTTCTACCATAACTTGGAAGATCCAACTATCGATATTATATTTTTTTATGGATTATAGAAGAAGCCTAACAAAAAATTAGAAATTGAAATCTTGGCATCTATAAAAAAAATATGTAAGATCTTAATTATTCACATAAAAAGTTGGCTAGTCGATGTAACACGCTTTGCTTATCCATAATTGAGATTTTAGAGATTTTCAAATTACGCATAGAAAGCATGTAGTAAATATATGATCTAGATATTAGACTAGTTCAAGCCCAGAATTTAATTATGATTTTGTTGTATTTGTGCGTAAAAATGTTTTCAGATAAAAAAATATTTTTTTTCTTATATTTGACAAGTAGAAAATATCTTGACCAAGGAAAAAAATCGGTTGATTAAAAAGCAGTATGTAGCTTTAGAAAAGTTATTTGTCTTCTTTTTATAGGATAATATTTTCAGACTCGATCACCAAATATATCTTGTGTGATTATATGTAAATTTTAAGTTATTTATATGTTATTTTTTGCTTATACAACCAAATGTAAATTATGTTTCTCATAATTTTTATTTAAAACATGTTTAACAAACGGTGCAATCGCTATATGCAATTTGCTACCAATTAATTATTTCCGATACATAGATAACTCTGACTTTAGGTGGCTTCATTCACCACTTTGGTTCAAACTCGTATGTATATCAAAATTATCAATAATTTTAATTTAAAAAAGTGGAATTTATTATAGAACTTTTGGAATTATTATTTAAGACCAATAAATCTCACTTTTGAATTAAAATTACTAAAAAAAATAATATTTCTAGTTTCATATCTACGCATCCATTCTTCTCTATAATATATTTTGAATCATAAAACAATAAAGATTTAATGAATATGTACCCTATTTAAGTATAGTGCATTATGTATTGTATTATGATTGATAAAAATAGATAAAAATATATAGATTTTAAATAAATTATTTAATTTTAACCACGCATCTAGATAATAAAATACATGATATATCCTATCTACATAACATCTCATATATGTTCCGAGTATGAGATATGGATCATTATCACACAAGTACACAAACCATAAGTCCCTAACATGACATAAGCTTGACAATATGGTTTATTTGCTATTAAGCAAGTACTGTTGACCTTACCTCTTGGATGAGTTTATAATGATTAATTAGCATTAATTCTAGTTGGAATGGACCATCCACATAGTTATTCAGTCATGTCTTCTAACTGTATCGATTTAAACATTAACAAAAAAATTACAGGTCTCACTAGCAAAATTATTATATTTTGGGACTGGAATATCATTAGAGGATATAAGTGACGTTGCATCCTACCTAATAGGCATTTTTGTATGACGAAATTATTCCTTGAACTCATCTTTGTTAATTTATGTATGGGACGTGTGACATTTCCATGGTTATAATCAAGCAACATATAAAAAAGGGAGTTCAATTAATGAAGTCAATGCAATATTATAATTAGAGAAACGAAGCCACTGGATTTTCCAGGTATAACATAAGCTTAATTTACAGTTGACAAAATCATTTGCTGGAAATAAGAAAAAGTTGAATAAAAAATTATCAATCCCCAATGCAAGCCTTTGCTAGTGTCATATATATCGTAGTTTGTTGGAACAACAAGAAATGACTAGAGCATGAGTTTCATTTTTTTTTTTTTTTGGTACCACTCGTGGAGCTTTAGAAATCAAAGGAACATAAAAGAATTTATTTCTCGATTTGAGTATGAAAAGACTTTCAAATTTGATTTATATCGGTGAAACTTATGTTGTAACACTCTCTCATTTTATTTAAGATATTATTTGTTTTGAGTTCTTGGTCCGCACGAATTTAAAATATATTTTGAATGATAAATGAGGATGTTACGTATAAACTCATGACTATCTTTATATTTTATTCATGTGAGATCAACTTTCATTCTCATCATATTGTGTCTTTATCATTTTTTTTCTTCGGGGCTCAACATTCTTGGTGAGTCGTTTCACATGATTCAAGTGAGTTGACTCTGATAAATTCTGTAAGACCCTCATTTCATTTAAGATATTGTTCAATTTGGGTTTTTGGCTCATACGAATTTAAAATACGTCTTGAATGATAAATAAGAATGATACATATAAATTTATTATCACCTTTGTGTTTTATCTATGTCATATTAACTTTCATTATCTTTCTCTTGGTCCTTACATATGCATCCTTTTATTTTCAACATTTAATTTTCTTATATCATGACCAATAGGCCTTCCTTTATAATTGAAAAAAGGTATTTTTAAAAGTTATAAAAAAACCTCACCATTTTTATGCATCAGATATGTAGTTATGTTTTTTTATAGTTAATTAACATGATGCATTAAATAAACCTGAACTTGTACAAGTAGAGCAGTCCCTCTAACCCCAACTACCAGTTTTAGCTTAGCAACACACTCAACCATGCGTCCTTCTACATATAAACTTTTTTATGGACCATCTCTCCACTAATTATTATATTGTAACCCAATTAAATCCGAGAAGAATTTTTCCAAATAAAATAATTAAGGAACAATTGGTGTACTAAAAAATATTTTTACTCTATCTTATCAATTAAAACATGCCAATTTGATACTAATTATTAGAGAATAAAGAATTATGCATCTTCACTCCAAAAAAAATTTCTTTGGTATAAAAAAAGTAATTGATAACATAAACATATAATTATAATAATTTACAAGTAATAGATAAAATATATAGTTTTCGTTATTGTGTATGTATATATATGAAGAATAAATACTTTTTTCGATCTAATTGTGTGAATACTTAGAGTTATTAGTACACAATTAATCTAATCTCTGAACGAGAGTCGAAAGATAAATTCTATTTAAATTATCAAATTCAAGAATTAAATTTGGGATTACTATAATCCAATCAAATATGGAATACAATCACATTAACCAATTATGCGAGTTTATTATCTCTTTTTTAATATTTAAAGCACTCACATAAATTAACGTTAATATCATTATGAAATTCAAATCCCAGCCAATTGAATTGAATCATAATAAAATCGCTAGTTAATATAAAAAAATAATTATCGACTTCTTATTATTCCATGGCTTAAGTAGTCCCATCAACTCATTCGACGGCCAGGATAAGATCAATCAAACGGGAAACTTAAACCCGCGTCGGACCACGTTAACCCAAAAAACCATACATATAAAAGGACCCCGACATGATCGAATTCGCTCGCTCTCGTCGTCCCCTTCATTAATTCCTAACTGTTCGATCGAATCGATGACGGAATCGACGGCCATAACTTCTCCGACGGACCACTTCTGCTCCGGCGTCTTTCACGGCCGCCGCTCCATCTCCTTCAACTCCTCCTCCGCGCACTTCACGTCAGCCGCCGCCGCCGCCGCCACTTCCTTCAGATCCCCGTCTCCTCGTCACTCCGCGATCCCGTTCTCCTGGGAGCGCAGCCCCGGCATCCCCAGGAGTCCCAAGGCCAATTCCTCCGCGGCCGGCGGCGGTGGAACGCTGCCTCTTCCGCCGTTATTCCGCTCACACTCCGACCTCTCCACCCGTTACGGCAGGTACCGCTCGCACGGCAGGCTCGGCCTCTCCGCCGACGACCCCTTCGCCGTCGCCCTCTGGAATTGCGCCAAGGGCCTCGCCATCGCCGGTGACGAAGGCGAGGAGATGGTAGATGTGTGGGACAAGGCGGCGAACGCGCGGCGGCGGAGAGGGGAGATGGCCGGGCTGTTCGGTTTCCGGCTCAGCCGTTTCTACGTCTCCTGCAAAGGCGCGTCCGCCGTGGCGACGGCGGAGGCGGCGGTCCGCCGCGTCCGCCGATCCGGTTCAGTTCGCGGTCCGGTCGAACTGGTCGGAGTAAACCTCTCGCGCGCCACCGTTATTCCCGGTCCGAGTTAAGTAAGCGTAAAGATTGGTTGTTAACCACGTCCTGTCATGTTACACTTGTGTATATTTGTGCTCACCTTTTTTTCTTTAATGTGTGCCAATAAAAAAATAATTATAATTTATTATCTATTTCGAGAAATTTATGTTTATATATCTGCAATAGTTTGGTCCTATGGCAAGGAAAATAAAATAAAATTTCAAATACAAAACGTTGAAGAATTTGCGGAGGCAGATAGTGTCGCCAATTTAGATAAAATATGAGCTAATTATCCTATTTTCCTCGTTATGTATATGTGTAATCAAATAATTATGGAAAGATCTCAAGTAATAGAATACATTTGAACGAGGTCAATGTCATTTATGTTTGTAGGATCAAACCGATTCTGTCCCAATTCGCAATTGAATTCATTGAACCGGTATAGAATGTCAAAAGAATCCTAACGTTAGGCTCTGATACCTAAATGTAACATCTTCAAACTCACATCCTGTCAGATGACAAAATATGAATTTGAGAGTGCCACGTCGATATAATTTTTGACTAATACTATGACAATATTGACTAGTCAAATAAAATAAAAATTATTTACGAAAGATTTTACTAATTCAAATGAAAAGATCCAACAATAAAGTGCGGAAGACTTAAACAAATCTAACATAGTTTGGACCCAACATAAAATCACTGTTCTGTTATAATCTGAAAGCTTATTACAACTCAAGAAGAGAAGAACTAAGAATAAGACTCAAACTCCAACATATGCAACTAGAACATCATCACCAGCAAGTCCATAATCATCAGCACCATCATCCACTACAGAACTAGTTACCTGCAGGATCAATGCAGGAAAAATAATATTCCATTAACAATTACGCCCAGTGTGTAAGACACAAATAGATAAAAATCTAATAATAAATAATATGGAATGATTACAATAATATTCTCCAAAGGGTTTCCAAAAATAAGGATAATGATAAGAGTTGGAACAATCCGATATAATAATATATAATCAACAATGAGATAGCTTTAAAAATAAGCCGAGAATAAATGAGAATATATAAGAAGCTGAATAATAAAGATCAATAGTTCTCTTTTCACATCCGATATGATAAGACTATCTTCCTGTACAATTCGATATTTGCAATTTGATAAGACTTCCGATTCGATCAATATGAATGAAGGATGAACTCCTAATTTAATGCACCTCCTCTATTATCTTTTCACAATCTGTGGATGATCATTTTACAACACAGTCCTATTTTCACAGTAATAGTCTAGTTGATATATAAGTGATTAAGTTAAACTTGTCTCATTAATAATTTCATGTGTCTTTAGGTTCATTTAGGTTCATTCGGTACAGAGCTCATAAAGAATGAAGCCAAATGGTACAGAGCTCATACGATCCGATAAAAATCTATAATATGAGTTGCCATGATAAATAATAAAGGTCAACGGGGGTACCAATCGTGACAATAGCAAAATGCTCATATAGTGGGAAGGATGCCCGAGTATCCTCTTTGTCACTGGGAGGAGAGCTCTCCAAACAACAGAAGCAAAGTGGGGAAACTGCAGCTAGGCCACCAGCCCCTAACGATATGAGAACAATCAACGGTAGCTCCCAACGGTACACATGACAACTATAATCTTTAGTCTTGTTACCCTTATATAGTATATGTCCTTAACGTAGCATTAAATGATAGAATATAAGCAGGGTAAAATAGTGGAAAAGTATCTACAATTTATCCATTTTATAACGGTGAGAAATAGAGAGAATGACCTAGGGTAAGTACGTCACGGACCGTGATATCGGAGTCACGACCGTGACAACAAGTATCACGGGCCGTGACAGGACATCACGCCCCGTGAGATGGCAGGTTGACTTAGGGTTACGGGTCGTGAAGTCTGTCACGGCCATGACAACAAGTGTCACGGGCCGTGAGAGGACATCACGTCCCGTGAACCATACATGGTCTCTTCGTGGTCACTGGTCGTGACTCGTGTCATGATCGTGATGGGAAATAGCCAATCCAAGGTGACACGACCATGACAGTATGGCTTACGGGTCGTGACTTGTGTTACGACCATGAAATCGGTCATCACGACCGCGACTTTGATGTCACGGTCGGATGTCGAACGGTTTTCGGGTCTGGACGCAATCTCACGGGTCGTGACATGGGCGTCACGATCGTGAGACGTCCGTCACGGGTCGTGACAAGGGTGTCACAACCGTGAACACGGTCATCACGAGCCGTTATATTACATCACGGCCGTGACGATACATGAAACTTCTATCCGTCCAGTCGATCCGATTACAATATGAAACCATAAATCAAACCATGCGATTTTAGATGAAAAAGAGACGAGAAATTTGACATTATGGACACATGATTAACCAATAACGAGATATGATTGAAGACAAATGATATAAAAGTGGAGAAAGATACGATCTAAATCATGAACGACAATCAAGGAAACAATAAAATCTGGAGAACAACCCTACACGATCAATAATCCTGAAATTTAAATCTACTAGTGATCCGTCACGGTATACACCCTAAGGCCTAAGCTTTTGTGTCAATTCCTTCACGTGTTCTCGTTGTTCCTTTGCAGCGATTCCTATCCTACAATTTTTTTGAGTTAAAAGATGATCAATCCTTCCAGAAAATGGAGTTTTTCAACCTTATCTTGATACCTTTGGGTAAGAGGCAGAGGGAGAAGAAGAAAGTTAGGGCCGACTAGGGAAAAGAGAAAAATATTTTTGAGGGGGTGAATTTATAGTTTAGGAATTCAGATTTTGTAGGCAAATCTGAATTTATTTCAGATTTAATAATAAATTTCAAAATTTAAATTTTGTTTCCTTCATAGATAAGGAAATATCTTTTGGGGAAATAAAATATGAGGAGATAACTTTTGAGAAGATAAAATCTGATTAGGTAGAGATAATTAGGGATAGATTTGGGGAGTTACACTTTATGAGTAATTTAATATGAGATAATTTAAATAAATTATATATTATTATACTTGACTGTTATAAATTTTATTTTTCTGATAATCTAAATTATCACGTCATCAATAATGAATATAACACTCACCAAAAGTGTTTTGATATACATTTCGATAAAATTATTCATTCAATTAAAATTTTAAAATAATTATATTATATCAAATAATAATAACGTTCAATATCATTTTTTAGTCTCTTTAAATTAGTTTATGGATGATTGATAATATAAATTATATATATTGTGCAAATCAAGTTTTTTTATTCTTACCCTTTTGTTTATATAAAATAATTATTAATAAAGTTCAATCAATACGTTTAGATACTTTAGTAATTTTTAATTTGATATTTTAAATTATAATTTATGTTATTGCTGCTTATCAAATAATATACTGTAATGTAACCAGCAATTTATAAAATAGTAATCTATTTTAATTTAATAGCAATTTGAATTATCGATTAAAAAAATAAGAATGTATCAAATGACCCCTTACTTATCAACTTTTTTGATACAAAATTAGATCAAAATCTTGAATGCAGCTGGCGATTCCAGTTTCATCAACAGCATCTCAAACTTTATAGTTTTTTTTCTGAATTGTAGCAAGTAGTACAGGGATAAAGTTGGGTGCCAAAATCATAAATAGATATATGGTTTTATGCCTCCAACCTCTTCCAAACTATGGGCTATTCCTACATTAATTAAACTATAATCACTTACCTCTCCTAAGTTATTCAAAATTTCTAATTCATCACAACGTCAACTATGTTCATGTAATTAACTTTAACCTTTTTTTATTTATGAATTTTTTTAACATTCATTATGATTTGGGGAAAAATATGGTAAACTATGTATCGTTTAATTATTTCAGTTCTTATCTCAAATATATTTTTTTTTTAAATTTCCATTTTCCTTAATTAGGTATAAAGTAAAATTCTAATTAGATAAATGAAAGAAGTTAAAGATTAACAGAAAGCATAATGGTGGGATAAAATAAAATTCTGAATAATTCAATGAGGCAAGTAAGTAC
Source organism: Pontederia paniculata (assembly GCA_001647135.1). NCBI lineage: Eukaryota > Viridiplantae > Streptophyta > Magnoliopsida > Commelinales > Pontederiaceae > Pontederia > Pontederia paniculata. Next base: position 46,610 of record LTAE01000081.1, on the reverse strand, counting down.
TTTTATAGATTAAAAATAAGAGCTCCACATGCAGGAGGCGGTCTATAAGCTAATTAACTCTAATTAGGGTGCTATGTATCTGAATTAAATAGCCGAAAACAATACTTTCATGCATTACGGACAATTGAAAAGAAAAAACTGCAGTGCTTCCATGGATGATCTTTTGAGCCGGCGTTAATGCAATGTTTTAAAATTCGATCCGGACATCGGTCTGAATAGTTCGACGAATCAGATCGGACCGATCAAACCGATCGGACAAGATGGTTGAACTAGGTAATAATAAATTAATATAAAATAAAAAATTAGGTATAAAATCAAAATACATGATCATATATTATTAATATAATAACATATAATAGTATGATATTTTTTAGTTCTAAGTTACAACTTGTAATAGTGCTTAATGATCAAATATAAATAGTAAAATAATTATTAAATACTAATATGCTTGATTGATTTATTAATTTTTTTATTTAACGTAATTATTTTAAATCTTACTTATATGACAAAGTAGATTATTTAGCTCTAAAAAATTAAACTAAATTTCTATTATTATTATTATTGTTTGAAAAAATAATAATTTTTTTATCGGATTGGTCAAATTCGTCGAGTTGAGCGGTTCAACTCGGGTTTTGACTGAGTTTGACCGGGTCAAAGCAGTCTGTCCAACTGGCATCCTGAATTTAAAGTGACTCATGACCCATTTCAAATTTCGAACACCGATCCGATCAGTCCGGCCAATCGGTCCCGACCAAGTTTTACATTATGGCATCAATGTCCCAAACAAATAGATAACCGAGTTTCAGTATATACATATTCCCATTTTGTACTAGGCCAAAGGCCCAAAGCTAATTTTGGGTCAATCGACTAGTGAGTTTCAATTTTGAATTACCTCCGGCTTGATTCAATGGACTAGCGAGTTTCAATTTTGAATTTAAACCCGAGTCCAATGCAAGACTTGGTAATTTGGGAATTGTAAAAATAATTTCTCAATTTTTTTAGTAATACAATTGCTTATGCAGAATTAAACAATTAAAAAAAATTATTTCGTATTCAGAACTATTAATATTTGACTAATTTTCATCAAAACAATATTCCTCTAATTAAATTAACGATATTGAATTATTAGATTATTAACTTTCTTCATTTTTTAAATGTACTTTTACTAGTCAAAAATATCAAATAAAATTAATAAAAAAAGAATATTTTTGTATTTAATTTTGAGACATACCCGGTCAACACCTTTTTTATTGACAAAAAAAAGCTTTTTTGATGTTTCGAATTTAATTTTGTGTATTTAAAACTTTTTATTGATAATTTTATCTATCATAAATTCATAACTAGATCAAAATTAATGAAAATTTTGTAGGTAATTTATAATGTTGAAGAATTCCACTCAACTTTAATTTGTTAAGTAGTATACACGTAGCACCAAGTAATGCATGCGATCTAAGGAATTTTTTTTTCTTGCGCCACGGCGTCCAGTCCCTGCAGCCTCGTGCTTTCGTTCACGTTTTGATGCGCTTGAGCGCGGCATAGGCCAAGACCCTGTATCCGACGAACATGACCACGAGCGCCCACACGCAGACCACGGCGCTCACCTCTCCTCCCGGCGCCAACTTCGCCGCCTCCCTCTTGCTCCCATGGCTGCCGGGGTCGACACCGAGGAAGGAGGCCATCTCGCCGCCTCTGTACTGGAGCCCCACCAGCAGCTTGTAGCAGTAGAACGTGAAGGAGGCATACTTCATCCATGCGATGCAGCTCGGCACGTTGTGCACGTAGAATCCCCCGACGAGTACGAACGCCAGCATGGTCACCGTGGCCATCGTTGACGCCTGCTTCGCGTCCATGATGGCCGCGCCCATGGCGAGTCCCAGGCCCTGAGCCACTAGCACGTAGCTCAGGATCACAGCGAGCGTGAGCAGGAACGCCGCCGGTTCGGGCCTGAGCCCGGCCATCCAGTATAGTACGACCGCGAAAAGGGTCGGCAGGATGAGCTCCATGGGGAGGTCGGTGGCCGTTCTGGCTATGAAGTAGGAGGACAAGCTGTACATGCCGGTCGACCGCTCCTTGATGAAGATGGCGCGATCCTGGGGGAAGGCGAAGACGGCGTTGAACGAGGCGAAGACCCCCCAGAAGATGGAGATGAAGAAAAGGAGCCCGAGGCGGTCGGCGACGTCCCGCATGGTGGACTGCCACCACAGGGAGCCCGCGAGTACGGCTGATGCCATGACCTGGAAGACCCTGAGGGGGTTGAATGCATCGTGCCTCCTCTCCTTGAGGCCTCTGTGGAGCAGGACGGAGAACTGACTGAACCAGCTGATCCTGCTGCAGTCCTTGTGCTCTCTCTCGCTTGGCCTCTCTTTGCCTGGTATGATAACAGCCAAAAGGGGCACTTAGACCACAAATCATATTGTTTCTGAAATGCTTTTGTTGCATGCACAAACTAGTAAACTTTGCATTGTAACAGTGACTCAAGATTTTTGCAATCAGACATGCAACAGTCCTGTTTCAGATGTTTAAAATGAGTGTGCATGTGATGAACCTTAGTTGATGATTTCCTAATGGGGACGACCTCTTTAAGATGCTCACCAGTCTGAGCGACGTCTCTGGCGACAGAAGCACTGACGCAGGCCTTCACGGTTGGGGCCAGAAATCTGTTGTAGGAAAAGATCAGAGATTGCTTCACATTGGACTTCTCAGCATCTCCTTGGCAATCTGTCTGTGTTACCCCTGCAATAGTTGTACCAAGTCTGTGTTAACATCAATTCGCAATTTAATAGCAACATTACTGAAAACACAGAAGAAAAAGAAGGATCTTTTTCTTCTTTTCTTTTTGATTGTATTGATACTGTAAGTAAACACATTCACCTTATGATATTCTATTATTGGTTTATTTTCTCTTTTTCTATAACAACATAGATGAGATACTCGTTACCCACTAAAGCAGGAGTTGTAAGGAAGCTGAGAGTGCACAAAAAAGGTTGCCTTCGCTACAGGTTCTACCACCACATAAAACAGTAGACTAAACAAACAGATGCAGGGGGAGGTATGGAAACAAGAGACATCATCACGCCATCGACTTCGGCGTGACAAAGGGCCAAAAGGCAGTGCAGTGTTCACTGTTCGGATCAGAAGACACGTAATAGAGTTGCAGTAAGGCCGACCTAATTATGTATTCCCCACACCACAGCAGGTGTCCTCTATAAGTGGTTGCGATAAAGCAGCAGACAAAGCACTCGCTTTTAGGCCTTTAGCCAAGTGTACCAGGCAATGCCTGTTCCTGAATTGTAAATTGCAGAGGAGAAAAGAGAGGAGGGACCAAGATGATGCCATTGAGCTCCTTCATTCAGAGCAACTTCAGTGCTAAGAATTCAAATATCAGGACACCAATTCTTTTCTTGCATGATGCATGGAGGAGATATATGCTATCAGGTTAAGGTTCTGGCATCAACATGGGGCTGGTGAATAATACAAAGCCAGAAAGCCTCAATGTGCTGAAATATTTATTTCATCATGCCAAACAATGTGCCCACCAATGTGGAATAGATTGGCTGGCTTAAAGTTAAAAAGTGGAGCATGCAGGAACCATTGGTGTACTTCAAATGCCAGATGATATATTTATACTGGAGCAGTTGGATGCCTGGCAGATCTTGTTAGCTAATCAATTCCTCCATTGATTGAATGCGAATAATATCTTTAGGGACGACAGTGGATGCTCAAACAGATTATGGGGCGACATCAGTGCCTTTTTTTTGTGTGCACAGACCAGTTAATCTTTCTTTTTTGCTTTCATGACTACTTTGCCTTTGAATGAATGGTGCAGTGTCAGAACTTTATTCTGGATCAAACTTATCTTTCAGACTCATGAATCCCAACTAGCGACATAAATCAGATATAACGTTTGCAAACATGTTTACCTACTAATCATGTTCTCTCTTTTTCCTCACTAAAGGTTAAACATAGCTCAATTTGTATAGTAACTATGATTTATTTAGAAAGATTCCTTATCTTTGTGATAAATTTAGATTATGGCTCTAATAATTTTTCAGATCACTTGCAGGCGTCTGTAATTAAGTTGTTAAGCAAAGAGAGCAAAGTAGAGTGAAACTTAGCAAGCACTGTACTCACCATTGGCGAGATCAAGCATGAAGTCTGCCGGGTTGACATGAAAGCTGGGTGAGAAGCCGGAGGCGCCGAAGTAGTCCATGGCGTCCTTGGCCTTGCCGAAGTACATGCAGCATCCCTCGGAGAGCAGCAGGACCGTGTCGAACATCTGGTACACGCGGCTGTCGATGACAGCCTCCGCGGCGGCCACTTTGTCGGCCTTCGGCACAGTCCTTGGCAGCCGGAGCATGGCGCAGAAGACCAGCGTCTCCCTCACGGTCAGATGGGGGTAGAGCACGTCGTCCTGCGTCACGAAGGCGGTCCGCCGGAGGACTGCCTTCGTGGGGCGCATGCCGTTGTAGAGAACCGCGCCCGAGTGCTTCCCTTGGAGCCTGCCGGCGAGCACGCTCAGCAAGGTCGACTTCCCGCTGCCGGAGGGCCCGAGGACAGCGAGCAGCTCCCCCGGGGACGCCATGCCAGTAATCCCGTCAAGTATGGTTCGCTCGCCAGAGACCGCCGGCGGACTCCGGCCGGCCTTGAGCATGCATCGGAGTCCACTTCCCGAAGACGGCGAGGAGTTGACTTTGATGCAGTAGGAAACATCAATGAACTGCATGCATGCATGCACAGTAAGCGACACATAAATGGATCAAATTTATAACCAACAAAAAAGGTATACCTGCAAAGTCAGCGGAAAGCAGGGGGAGGAGATGAAGGAGTCCATGGTTGGCTTAGCAACCACTGCTCCAAAGCTGCTGCTATTGCTGCTGCTGCGGCTGCTTCTAATGCTACTGGTTTGAGAGCTGTCTTGGTCTTCATATGAAGTCATTTTTGTGTCCGGAGGGAGCACTATATACTTGTTGTCGTTCAGGGTTCAGTTTGAGAAAAGGCACGTAGGAGTTGTGTGATGTATGGACTGTCGGGGTGCAAGAAGTGTGTCTATATATTTATGCGTGCGTACGTAGTAGTGAACAATGGAAGGGGAGATGGGTGTGAGAAATAGAGGGGGAGGGAAGGAGATGTATTTAAAGCGTGAGGAGGAGGGCCGGTGGAGGACACGTCAAAGTGAATCGTAGTCTACATGGGGGAGCGAAGGCTACGTGGAATAATTTGGTGGGAATCATGCAAGGGAAGGAGGAGGAGGAGGTCCACCTATCAAATTATGAGATCATTAATTAAGTTTAATTAATACATTTAAATAATAGAAATATATTCCGAATTAATAGATTGAAAGTTAATAATCTCAAGTTTAAATATTAAATTTATTAATTTGATCAAAAAAATATCGTTCTATTTTTTATCTCGACTCTAAATTAATCAAGTATCAATCATCCTGAATATTAGGAGAATCGAGTACTAAAAAACTTATGAGATCACACCCATGAGCTCAATTTATTTGCAAACATTAATTTAAAAATGGAGAGAGAAAAAGTAACAAGTTTTAATATATTATATATAAATATATATTATATGCTTGGACTAGCAAGTGATGGGTGGAAGGAATTATGGGAGGATATATGTGATCATAGGTGCATTGCATTTGGGCGAAGTAGGAAAAAATGCGGACAGGTTGGATACATGTATTTGTCGAAATACCTTTAGAATTTTATCTTAAAGGTTGAATATTTTAATGTAAAGAGAAATAAACTTACTGCACTTTGCCAAGAAGGTGGATCACATGAGTATATGTTTCGATGATCAGATTCTAAAGCTGAAAGTAGAAATTATATATGGGTTCGTCAATAATGATAAACCATTTGATGGTAATTTAAAGGGAATAGTTGATCATATTGTAAAGCTTAAATTTATGTCAAAATTATGATCAATCATAATATTGTAATTCAAGGAAGCAAGAGTTATTAGGTTTGGCTAGAGGTGGAATTTTATGACACGTAGATTATATTGTGTTGCACTATGTCAATCAAACCATGCTTTGATCATACTCTTATTTTATGATAGTAACATTGGTTGATATGACACGAGCGAGCACAAGCTTGCCAGGAGCAATAAATTTTTTATTTTTTTGAAATATCTTTTTAAAAATAATTATCCTTCTTTAATAATTAAATTATGAGTCCGAAATAATCATTTCTATTTACGAATTATCATTTTATTCTTTTTTTAGTCTTTATTATTGTTAGGTCAAGCATTTTAGACTTATTTTGAAATATAGACTTATTTTTGATTATATTTTTGAATATTTTCGTTATATAGTTATGTAATGTGTACCAAGTCACACCATGTCCTGCTAATTTGACACATGTTATGCTCCTGTTGTGTCACGAAAATTCGATATGACATGACACAATATGTGAAATGGCAAACGGGTCATGCTCGTATTGTGCCGAGCCGACATGGGTAAATTAATGTTGTACACGCGCGGCAGCTGTCCAAGTCCAACGTCTAGGGTTTTTGCATACTATATATGAGAATTAACTGTCACAAAGGTTATTACGTCTTTGTCATGTGGAATACTGAGATGAGTTGAGTGTATGTAGGGAGCTGAGCTAGTGGGAGAGATCGCAATGTCATGTGTTGTGTTGGGTTTAGATGGAAATGACTGCTTTTTGGTGTGACCCTGTGCCATGTTTTTGAGATCACAAAAGGAGGTATAATGGCAAGCAAGAAAGGGGCCTTGGCACCATGGTGTTTAGAAGGGCTACTCAAGAAGGACAGCTATTGGGGAATGGAGACCAGCGAGTGCATGACAGGGTACATGCGTGCATGTATTCATCCATCCTTCCATACCCATTGAAGAAAATAGTAGTTCTAGAATAACAAATTGATATTTAATTTTATGAGCTATCAAATATTATAAAAATTTATATGTTAGAAAGAGAATCGTAGTTACATTCTTATACTTCAATAACTTTAGCTTAACTCTACCCATCATTTGAAATATTAAAAGCATATTTTATAATATATATATTAGACATATTAGCGTGCGTACACAATTTATGTATGCATCGTGCTTACACACACTTTCAATCTTTCGATTAGTATCATTTCTAGTTTGATGGTCCAAAATACGAATAATTTACATCGTTGGATTAAAATAATATTGATCCAAAGATCTAAAGCATATGTATGCATGGAGCAAATTGTATGCATATATATATATATATATATACTCTAGAGTCATTATCTCCCGAATCTGGACATTCTCTAATACAATATTGAATTTGATTAGTTACCAATTATACTAATTATAAGTAGGGGCGATCATGAGTTTGACCCGACTCGATCAATCCGACTCGACTTGATTACTTTTGAGTCAGATTGGATCGGGTCACTATCTTGAATCGGGTCAAACCCGAACTGACATGATTAATTTTGGTTCAGAAATGCTTAGTTATCCGATAACCCAAAATTCGATCCAAATGTACCAAAATTATAATGTTAATATAATAAAATTATAAATTAATATTAAAATTACTTATATTTTAATAGTTTCAAGATTTTTTATCATTAGTTTCATTTATTTTATTTTATAATATTTTTATTCATAAGAAATATGAAAATATTGATGTTAAAAAATTTAATGATTCAATTCGATGACCCGATTCGATTCAATCCAAAACTTTTCGGGTTAAATTTGGTCGAATTTTAATTTTTTTATTTTAACCCGATCCAACCTGACCCGATATTATTATTTTTCGATCGAATCAAATTTTACCTTAAACCCGATCCAACCCGATCCATTATCAAATCTAATTATAAGTATAAAATGCTAGGAAGAATATAGTGTTTATATTCTTAGAAACGAATAATGCTATGGTGCACTTATACATTTATGAATGGATTAATAAAACTTGAATTGATTTTTACATGTAATCATCTATTATTTTCATTTATCTTTCGTTGGCCCACGGACATCATTTTATGACCTTTTAAAACAATTAGAAGGAAGACGCAACATTTTATCATTTATCTCTGCATGCAATTGGAGGATCTTATTGAATTCACTTTGTACTGGCGTGCTTAATTGGCATCATTCCCTTCTCCTTTTTATCCTTCCCTGTTGATGGATGCATAGTGCTGACCTTTTCGTTAGATGTATAGTGCTGACCATTCTTGTTATTATAATATTTTTACTTGAGATATTGTTTTATGTGATGTTATATATTAGGAAAAGTTGTTTTGCACGTGTTTTGACTATGCATGCATAATTATGCTAGTGTCACTGCCTGTATACCAAGTTCCAATAGAGGGCTCTCTGTGTTTTTCCCTCGACTTTTACTATTTTGCCTCTTTTTTCCTCTTTCCTTCTTTCCTTCCTTCCTGATACTTTATTTTTTTATAGAAAAAGTTCGATTATTATGTAACCCAAATCGTTCTTCAAACTTGTCGGACTTTGATCAAATTTCACCAATAATAAGAATTCAGACAGTCAAAGATTCGATGAGCTAATTAAAAATAGTTCTTTGGTGATGGAAACTACCCTTCTTGCTGTAAATAGGGCATGATGAGCAAGAAGAAAACAAATGAAAGAGAGGCAAAGAGAGTTGAAAAGTTTGTAATAGTGATGGATTTAAGTGATGAACGATATCATTATTTTATTAATGGTTAATTAGAATTAATGATATAAATAATTATAATTCATTTTTTCTTCTGATCCAATGAATCTCTTATATATAATTTAGTTATTATACTACAATAAATTAAGAAGGACATCCAATTCTAGTAAGAATCCTTTGATAAAACTCACCCAATCGGAGTAATAATAATAATAATAATAATAATAATAATAATAATAATAATAATAATAATAATAATAATAATAAAAATAAATTTAAATTTAAGGGTTAAACTTTTTGATAGTTGGATTCATCTGCGACGAAATATTCACCATAATTTACGGAGATGGAGGAAGATAATCGTAAATCGTGACGATCAACACCACCATCGTTACAAATTATAATGATTTGAGAGGATTGTCACAAATAGTCTTTCACCATAACTGTAAGGACCCAAGTTAAGATCAAGAGTTTAGTCCCACATAGACAAAACACGGAGGTGGTCATGAGCTTATAAGTGACTACCCTCTTCACCATTCAAGACGCGTTTTAAATTCGTACAGATCATGTGCCCAAAGCGAATAATTTCTTCAATGGGGTAGGGGGCCTTACATAAGGTATGACGAGAACCTTGAACTCCCAAGGAAGAAGAATCTAAGGACCCAAAACAAGGCCAAGAGTTTAGTCCCACATGAAAAATCACTTATAAGTGATCACCTTCTCTACCATTCAAAATGCGTATTAAATTCGTATAAGTCATGGGCCCGAAGCGAACAATTTTTTGAATAAGGTCGGAGGCGTTAATTAACTTTTATGAAATTATCTATCTATCTTAAATTTAAATTATGATGATTTTAATTTTTATTATAAACTATGACGAGTATATTTTTCATCTCAAATTCCATTGAGAACTGCCATAAAATTTCGTTGCAAAATCCTAATTTTCTTTGTGTTTCTATTATTTGTTTACAAAACTGAGGGCTTGTTTGGCAGGCGAATGATGCTCATTAGATAGGACCGTATTCGTCTGAACAAATTGCAAAAGAAGAAAACAAAAACTGTGGCTGAATCTACTGGGTCTCATAACCTTATCGAAATCTGGTAAAAGAAATATTCTTCCCACCAGCAGGAATAACTCCCTTGTGTAGTAACTTTGTCCCATTCAACATGTTATTATAAAAACAACGCTTTTATCCTATTCACTTATCCAAAATACTAACTTTTTATATTCTAGAATAATTTCAAAGAATAACAAAAGTACTCTAATAATAATCTCTATTCCATAAGAAACCTTCGACCAAACAGCCATTGGTAATATGACAATATCATGTCAATGATCATGATTCTTATCAAGAATATAACATAGAATATGTGTTTTTTTCCTATTTCAATCATCTAAGAGAATATTATATTTTTATTAAATTGTTTACCTTACAAATGATTTTTTTAGGAAAAAGGAAAAAAAAAAAGAAAAGAACAGTGAAGTAATAGCTGGTGATTCTGGTTCAAGCTTGTTGTCAAATGACTCAAGTCTGATAAATATTAACAATAAGACTGGTACCAATTCTGCAAGAACACCATCTTGGAACACAGAAATCAGAAAACCAAATATAAAAGGATTCTTGAGAAGACAATATTCCAAATTTCTTTACACATCCATTCTTCTTTCTTTGGTCATAAAGAACAAACTTTTTTGTTAAAAAAAACTATGTAAGAGGCTTTGGTGTATCATATCTTAGCATATAGGATAATTAATAAGCTTGTGGAGCACATGTGTGGACTACCATTGAATTTTAAATGGATGGTAGATGTCATTTCATACTTTTAAACATAAAAAATACTTAGTTTTTCCCCAAACCACCAGTTCAAGCATAAAAAAGGATAAAGAGGATGGGAAGGCATGGTAATCAAACTCTAGAATTTGTCAATTTTAATTTAAAATAAGATTAAGCCTATATTTTTGGATTCCAATTGAATTATTTAAGTTAATATCCCGCCGGAAAATGCTTGCATCAACATATTACACATCCCAAATTTTATTTTTAAAAATTATAGAAATGTGCAAGCTATGTGCAATTAATGTCGAATTCATACGAATTTAAAATTAGTTCATGTAAAATCATAATTATATATGTGTTTTATTGACTTTTGCTTGGACTCCGGTACGTGGATCTGTGATACAATTATAAGCCTTCAATTTTAACCTTTTGCATACTTAATGATACATCCCGTGATCCCAATATTTTTCTCCCATTTCGGTTGACTTTTTTAACAATTGTGAAAATGGAATTTGGGTGCATGTTCTTTACGATTGCTGCATCTAATAATTTGTCAAAAATGAATTAAATTAATTTTTTGCTCCTTGCAATTATGACAACCACTTTTGTTCCAATCACTTTATTTCAAGTCCATTAATTGCGACATGATATTAAGCTTTGTAAGAAGGCGTGACGTGTCGGGATCCTTTTTGTTTCAATTATATATAAATTATTATACCGCGCACGGTTGAAGACAAAATCTATTGTCAAATCTTGTTGGACCCCATGAGAAGTAGCATAGAAAAAGCTTTACTACGTGTCCTCTATAAATAAAATAAAATAGCCATTTTCTAATTATTCTTTTATATTTTGAGGGGAAATTTCATAATCTTTCTTGGACTATATATTTATATATATATTTTCACATTTTCTTCGATACGGGTATAATTTTTTATTTTAACTTATATCAATATTGTTATACTTGACAGATGTTCATAATGTGTTATCTTCTCCTCATGTTATATATATATATCCATTAGAAGATTATTTTGGTTCTTTTCTGATCAATATCGTTTTGGTTTAAAGAATTAAAAGGAAAAAAGTGCGGAGTGAATATTACAATTAGTGAATGCAAATGTCATGTTTCGATTGTAAAAAGGTCCAGCAAAACAATTCAAATATTCAAACAAAATTCAATAACACCATTATATATTGTATAGAATAAGATTATCGTCAAAGTTAAATAACTAGGCCCTTAATTAATTTGTACATGACGTACCCTATAATTATGTAAATAATATTTTAATTTTAGAAGTATTAATGTATTGCACCTCCTCCTTAAACTTATAAATAAATTAGTGTTAAAATCATAATAAAATTAAATAATTTGACTTCTATCTAAGTCATGATTAGTGCCTAAATTATGTCATATCTCCATTAATATGATCGTATACTAGACTTTTATGTTTTGACTTTCTATTTATTTTTGTAATTTGCATTTATTTATTATTTTAGTTATTAATTAATTGTACTTTTGTTATTTTTACTTATCGATTAAATTTATGATAATTTAATTCTTAAAATTTTATTATATGATAATCTTATTTAAAAATTGTGATTGATGACACAAATAATAAAAATAAAATGGATTCTATCAATTTGTTTTTAACGTTTACTATTTATATCGAAAAAAAAGTTAAAAGACTTTTCTAAATATTTTTTTATGATTTAAAAAATTGATATGCTATGAAAGAACATAAATACTGTCTTTTAAATTATTTTTGTCACTAATGTTAGTTACTAAACATATAACTATGATATTTTAAATTATCACTTAGAACTTATTATGTCGTGCCTCCTCTAATTTCCTTTATCCCGGTTCCGAATAAGATTTAGTTCATAGATGCTTTAATAGTAAAAGATAAATATATGATGATCCAAAATTTTGAAATGGAAGTTTCTCGAATAATTCGCAGCCTATATATACTCTGCGTGACGAAATGAAGTAAACGTGACAAAGAATAGGAGAGAGAGGTAGTTTGACAAGACAATGTTATTCCTGGAACTATATAAATGTAATCCACATCCTCCCTCCATCAAGGATTACAAGCAAGGAATAGAGAAAAGAAGATGGAACTTTAGGCACGACATCTGTTGACAAACTCGATCTGTGCATGGCAAACAGCCTAATTATTCTATATGACTTCTATTCCAAAGTCATATATCATCACATTTACGTACATGAGGGCTTGAAAGGAACCTATACACGCATGCATGGCTAAGCTAGCATCGACCTACTCATTAGTCATTATTTGTTTCTCTTTGCTTTTTCGTACTTGATTCTATTAAAAGTTTAAATATAATGATAATGATCTTTTTAAATTTTAGAATTATTGTTAATGCATTTAATTTCACACGGTGTTAAAATTTTGAGATCATTATTGAATTTCGACGAAACTTATATTAAAAATATCTTTTTTTCTCTGTTGTTCACGTGTTAATTAAGTTTTGAAGTAAACAGAACTTGTTAGCGGCCTAAATATGAGTGAAAGTATTGATAATATAAATTTAATGATGATATTCTTTTTAAAAAATTAACCTTCGTCTAGTTTCACCGATCCTTAGTTTGTTCTTTTATTATAGATAGATGATACCTTTCACTTTTGTTTGATAGTTTTATGCCAACTCCCTTAGCTCGATCAAGATTCCAAATTTGATATATTAGCTTTTAGGTGATGTCCATGTGTTGCAAAATGGCATATGGACATCCTTACGGTCAAAAAAGTTGAGAATATGATATTTTGATTATATTGTCCTATACTTGCCACATAGCTAATGAATGCAACTAATGAAATTTAGAGAGCCTTATGAACAATAATTAATGATGTCGATCTCCTATGTATGTTTGAGTGTCATATACCTGTCTATTCATATCATGATGCTTCTGAAGTCTTGGACTTAATATTTTATAATAAACCTCAACGTATCCTCTGATATCAATCATATATTAATTAAAAGTTCAAATGTTATGTTTAGTCCGAAAGATACACACTAATTTAGTATCACTCGTGAACTACATTTTATGATAGAGCTAGTACAAATTTCGTACGTGCGTCGTTGTATTGTGTGTGCATTTATATGCTTTTTTTTTTAGAAAATGCGGTGTATTAACCATTAGTCAAAAAAGCCGTTGAATCGGCGTACAAAATACGCCGATTTATATGCTAATCAGATAAGATTACTATATATCATGCATCAACCAGTTTGTCATAATTAAGGTGCATATACCTTGGTGCAATATCAATTAATATTAAGGCCTTGAGGGTTTCCCCCTCGGCCACGTCGAAATATGGAAAAATATTGCTCTCTCGAACGTTAATTGGCAACAAATTTCTGGTTCTCTTGTCGTTCTTTATTTCTTTCTTTTTCTTTCTGTAGCGTGCATATATATAAATGCATGCATGATTCATGCAAATTGAGTAAAAAAGATCATCAAAGTGAAGGCTGGATAATGTCCAAGAAGCAAAAGGATCCTTTGGGAGAGCGATGTTTGGCCAAACCCTTATATAACATCTGTCATGCCCATAACTAGAGAAGTTGAAGATCATGTATCTTTTAGTCCTTTACCTTTTCCTGTAAAAAGAAAGATATAATGCGCAGACTACTATTATCACATCTCATCATGATGCATGTTGCAGCTGCACTCGATCAGTTTCAGATTCTTTGATCGAGGTGTTTTCTTTGGGTGTCCATGAACTTGCAGAAGATGCATGCATGGTGTGCATGCGTGTTTCATTCGAACTCCTCCAACTTGCATGTTTCACGTAAGTACTTTACTTGCAATACATATCAAGTAATTAACATCAGAGAATCACATGTGGTATATGATAATTTAATCAAGATTAATTGATTAATTACAAGTACTTGTCTCCATCTCCAACCTTGTGGAATAATCCCCAAAATAGTATTAGAACTAGTCCTTTTGTATGGAAAATTGTCGCTCAAAGTTGTGATGCGTTTTAATGTGGTCTTTTTTTTCTAGGATTGTAATGTGGTCTTTAAAGGACGAGATCCGCAATCATCTCCGTGTCCATTATTTTTGTCTGCTTCGTTGCAATAAAATTAAGTAGTGAAAGATATTGTCCTAGACTCCTAGACAGGGACGGACCAGGATGAAAAGTCAGGGGAGGGGTCAAGATTTGAACCCTAGACCTTTAAATGATAGTCAAAATCCTCTAACCACTACACCCGTTAGATAATTATGCTTTTTTATTAGCTTTTATTTTATTTATTGATTGTATCTACTGATATATACGTATATATATATTTACTATACCGAAAAGTTGAGAGGACCGAGGCCCCCCTTGTTAAGAATTGAGCGATCGATCCATCCAACGCTGCTTCTTCACTTCTTCAAGAACTTGTAGAATAACCAGAAACCAGAAACAAATATTTTGGGGAGGAAAAAGACTATAGTTTTTTTATTCATTTTTGTTGCAAATACGAAATGTACAACTCTCCCCTATTTATACTCTTGTTTGTAACACTAAACACTGATATTTCTACTCTTACATGAATATACCAGTTAACGAAATGATACAAGGCTTGTACAGTAATAACTGTCATATGTTTTAAAAGAAGGAACAACACTAAATACAACAACATTTCCGCCTTCTCTCAACACCCCATCTCAAGTTGACGGTTGAAATAAATCCATCAACCCCAACTTGCTGCACAGATAGTGATGTTGTTGTTTACCAAGTGCTTTAGTCAGCAAATCAGCTAGTTGTTCCTTTGTAGGCACATAGTGTAACTTCACTAATTGCATTTGAATTTTCTCCCGCACAAAATAACAATCTACTTCTATATGTTTTGTGCGCTCATGATAAACTGGGTTTTCTGCAATTTGTATGGCCGCTCGACTGTCACTGAATACTGAAATAGGCTTGAGTAATGGTAGTTGTAGCTCTGAGAATAAACGGTCCAGCCAAGTAACTTCTGCAACTACAAGTGTCAAACTTCTATACTCTGATTCAGCCGAAGATCTCGAAACAACAGCTTGCTTCTTTGACTTCTAGGAAACCAGAGAGCCTCCAACTTTGATGCAGAAAGCTGAAACGGATCGCCTTGTGAAGACACAAGCTGCCCAATCCGCATCGCAGTATGCCGCCACACTATTATCCTTGACTGCTGAAAAAAAAACAAACCCTTTCCTGGAGAACCTTTTAGATACCTCACAATTCTAATAGTTGCATCAAAATGAGAAATCTTTGGACGATGCATAAATTGACTCAATGTCGAACTGCATAAGTGATGTCCGGCCTGGTGTTCGTGAGATAAAGTAGTCGTCCAATTAGCTTCTGAAATTGTCCAGGTTCAGATAACAAGTCATCTGAATTATCAGTGTTTTTAATTTCCTTGTCATACTCATAAGAAGTGTACTTGGTATTATGTTCAAGTGGTGTGCAGGCTGGTTTAGCACCTGAGTATCCAAGGTCTGATAAGAGTTCTAACACATATTTACGTTGAGTTAGAATTATCTCCTTTGCTGATCTTAAAACCTCCATTCCTAAGAAATAATGAAGCTCTCCAAGATCTTTGATTTTGACACTAGATTTTAAAGCTTCTTTTGCCCTGTTTATCAAAGACATGCTGCTGCCAGTGATGATCACATCATCGACATATACTAGAAGCGCAACAAACTGATCTTGTTCAATTAGAGTGAATAAAGTATAGTCATTTTTGCTTTGCACAAAACCTGCACTGGTTAAGATACTAGTGAATTTAATATTCCACTGACGAGAGGCTTGCTTCAGACCATAGAGAGATTTAAGTAGTCGACAAACTTTACTTGATGTGCCCCCCTGACTACTTAAACCCTCAGGAGCGTCCATGTAAACTTCTTCAAACAAATCACCATTGAGAAAAGCATTATTAACATCCAAGTGGAAAATAGGCTAGTGTTTTTAGCAGCAACAATTAAAAAAGCCCGGATAGAAACGACCTTAGCAACTGGTGAGAAAGTTTCATTGTAATCGACCCCCTCTTGCTGGTTGTATCCCTTCGCAACAAGTCGTGCTTTATACCATTCAACTTCTCCTGTGGCAGTGTACTTAACTTTATAGACCCACTTGCAACCAACAATTGTTTTTCCTGGAAGCAAATCAACCAACTCCCAAGTCCCATTAGCTTCAAGAGCATCTAATTCTGCTTGCATAGCAGCAACCCAATTGGTATCAATCACATATTGTTTATAAGATGTAGGCTCATGAATTGAAGAAGATGTATTGAGAAAAGCCGCATAATGTGGAGTACATTTCTGATAAGAAACATAACTGCTAAGAGGATGAGAAGTAGACATAGAAACCTGACGTTTATCAGTGGTAACATAATCCTGCAGTCATGCAGGAGGTCGAATATTTCTCCTTGGTCTTCTGTCAGTGAGTACTTGTGGTGCATCAGATACTAGATGCTCAGAAAAGTTCTCCACAGGATCAGAATTAGAGGTTACATCTTCATCAGCAGAATAGACAAGAGTATCATCAGGAGTATTAGGCAGAGTATCAGAAAGAGAAGGAGATTCAATAGATGAGGAAGGAACCTCAACTCTTAAAGGAAAAAAAGAATCATCATGAACAAAACCATTTGTAGGAGAAGAAAAATTTGTGACTCTGGAATTATCTGAAAGGAGAGAGTAAGGAAAGATTTGCTTAAGGAATTTAACATTTCTGCTGATATTAATTTTTTCATTGTCCAGATCAAGTATCTTGTATCCTTTTTGTGTTATAGAATATCCAACAAACACTCATGGAATCGCCCTTTTGTCAAATTTATCATTCACAACTCTATTAGTCATGTAGCATAGGCATCCAAAGACCTTCATATGTGATAAATCTAGAGAACGATCAAAGAATTTTTCATATAGAGAGATATTATTCAAGACTTTAAGAGGCAATCTGTTTATAATATGCACAGCTGTTTGAATACTCTCACCCCAGAATTTCAAAGGCACCTTGGATTGGAACATTAAGGACCTAGCTACTTCAAGTATATGCTTATGGTTTCTCTCAACAAGTCCATTTTGTTGAGGAGTGTATGGACAACTACTCTGATGCAATATGCCCTTTTTAGCAAATAATTGATTACAAACTTTATTCTGATATTCAGACCCATTATTTGTTCTGATAATTTTTACCCTTGTGTCATAAAGATTTTCTGTAAGAGCCAGAAAGTAAGAGAGAAATGTACTACATTCACTCTTTTGTTTGAGCAAATAAATCCAAACCATTCTACTATAGTCATCCACAATAGTCATGAAATAAGAGAAACCATTGTAAGTAGGACATGAATCATGACTATTGTGGATGACTATAGTAGAATCAAATCAAATCAAATCTTTGTAAGTAGGTCCCCAAGTATCAACATGAATCAAATCAAATCTTTTTTCAGCTCTAGCCACAGGTTCAGCTGACTGAAAAGGTAATTGTGATTGTCTTGCTAATGGACAAATACTGCAATGTGGCAGATCTTTATTACAAGATTTAATAGAAGAAATACACTTGAGCCTATCTATGGGCAAATGTCCAAGCCTTTGATGCCATAATTCCAAATCAGAAGAAATTGTAGAGGCTGCCACCAAACAGGAAGAAGGATCTGCTTCTGAAATCAAAGTCTCTTGGGTCAGGTAATATAGTCCCCTCCTTCTTTTACCAATCTGGTTCTCCTTCCCACTACAGGGGTCCTGGAGAACACAAGAATTAGCAGAGAAAATCACTGAGCATGCCAAATCTGAAGATAATTGGGAGACAGAAATCAGATTAAACTTGAATTCTGGCACATAAAGAATATTTTTCAGTTCCAATTTCCCTTTTATTAAAATAGAACCTATGTGTGTTACCAAGGACATGCTTCCATTTGGCAACGAAACATGATTCTTGCCTTTTAATTCCTTAACCTTAGTCATCAAACTTAATTGTGCTGTCATATGATTAGTTGCACCTGTATCAAGTATCCAAGAAGTTAAACTTTTATTTTTTGAGATAATAGATTTTATACCTGCCACACTGCAACTGAAGCAAATACAGAAGAAGAAGGGTTTTGATCTTTATTGGCAAGCTGAATCAAAAAATTATACTGTTCTTCTGTGAATCCTGAAATAACTCCATCTTCAAGTTTACTCTCTGAGTCTGACTGATTTTGTCCAACTAAGGCAACATTATATGCATTACCCTGATTTCTTCCCTTGTTGTTGTTGAACTTATAATTGGGTGGAAAACCGATTAACTTGTAACATTGACTTTTCTTATGGCCTGGTTTCTTGCAATTATCACAAATAACTGAATAATCCTTTTTTTGTTTATCCTTTTGATTCTGAATTTTCTTGCCCCAAAAAAAACTATCTGATGATCAGAACCTTGACTTGATGATCCTTTTGTCTGTCTTTGCTCTTCTTCTATCAATAAAGAATAAGCCTGATTTATTGTGGGAGGTGGACTCATCAACAGAACTTGGGATCGAGCTTGACTATATGATTCATTAGGACCCATGAGAAACTTATATAATTTCTATGGACTGACATATTCATGATTTTTCTTCAGAATATCCATAATTGGCAATTCAGGTACCATAAGTTCTAGTTCTTCCCAGAGGTTCTTAAGTTTGGTATAATAATCTGCAATGTTCATCGAACCTTGACTTAAAGAGTATATTTCATTTTGCAAAGAGTAGATTCGCATTCCATTGAATTTTTCAAACCTTAACCACAGTTTACTTGCACTCTGTGTATAAGATACATTCCCAACTACTACCTTAGTTGTTGTGCTTGCAATCCATGAAAGAACTAAGGCATTGCAGCGTTTCCATTGAGATTCCAAACCCTTGTCAACCTCATTCAAGGGTAAAGATCCATCCACAAAGCATTGCATGTTCTTGGCCAACAAGGCATTGAACATAGCATTCTTCCAAGCCGGGTAATCCTCAGATCCAGTCAATCGTTCAGATATTAAAATCTGCCCTGGAGAATCCGAGGCACTCAAGAACAATGGATTTGAAATGTCAATAGTGGCTACAACAGAAGAACTAGTAGCAGAATTCTTAGACATTTTTCAAATCAATATGAAGAATCAAACCCAGAATATACTAAGAATCAGATCACTCTTAACAATGTACAAGAAGAAGAATCCAAGAAACCCCAGAAATCCAGTCGTAAGAACCAGAAATCAAAGAGCAAAAAGAATGCAAGTACTCAGAACAATCTGACCATGCAAAAATCAGATCTGAATCTTCTTCATCGTCAGCTCTGATACCATGTTAAGAATTGAGCGATCGATCCATCCAACGCTGCTTCTTCACTTCTGCAAGAACTTGTAGAATAACTAGAAACCAGAAACAAATATTTTGGGGAGGAAAAAGACTACATAGTTTTTTATTCATTTTTGTTGCAAATACGAAATGTACAACTCTCCCCTATTTATACTCTTGTTTGTAACACTAAACACTGATATTTCTACTGTTACATGAATATACCAGTTAATGAACTGATACAAGGCTTGTACAGTAATAACTGTCATATGTTTTAAAAGAAGGAACAACACTAAATACAACAACATTTCTGCCTTCTCTCAACACCCCTCCCCCCCC
>LTAE01000081.1:12541-26513 GCA_001647135.1 Pontederia paniculata | reverse complement strand
AGAGAGAGAGAGAGAGAGATTGGAGAATTTAGTAATCTTTATGCAAGGTTAGAATCGAGAAATTCCATATGCTTATTGAAAAAAAATCCATACTCAAGAGTCCATTAATTACATGTCATTTTAGAGGGATGCCAATCCTTATAATAAGGGAAAAAGGATGAAATCTTAACTTCGCACCTTTATCATCCTGTAATATATTCATCAGTAAACTTTATAACAACTACCGGAAAAATAAATATGGTATGCATGACATTGTGTCAAACATATGCTTGATCGTTAGATTTTAGATCACTATAAGAAAATAATAAAATTGTGACGGTCTAATATCCCTCTTAATTTGCGTCGAAATTTGAGGTGAAATAATATATTGGTCATAAATTATAGCGAAAAATGAGATTAACATATTTAAATTTGATATGGATAAAATTTTCTTAAAATTTGATATGGATAAAATTTTTCGATCGTAAAAAATTCGTCGCAACAATCAGAAAGACAGACAAACATTACAGTGATTTTATACCGTCGTAATTTGCGTCGAATGAAGCAACCTCCACAATTTGCGGCGGTTTTGAAAATCCATTACAACTTATGAGGTTTGGAGACCGCCACAAACTATGATTGTCTTAAACCACCACAAATTGCGGAACTCGAGAACTCTCCCCAATGAACCCTAAAGGACACTTGTGAACCTTTTAGTTAACATTTTTTTGTGAAGGACTATTCCGTCACAAATTCCTCCGTAAAAAAAATATTATAATTATTTCTTCATCCGTTTTTTCCCTCCCACTGGTGTGAAATACCCATGGACAACCTCTCAAGCAACTCCAACTATCTATGCATCTTTGTTTCTCCAAAAAGGTATATTTTTTTTTCAAAATTTTGTTTAGTCATGAGTTTTAGTATAGGACCATCTTGGCCCCTACGCAGCCACGCAAGGGCTGACCGCATATGGGCAAGGACGCATATGTCTTTAGCCTCAATGCAGGATTTTTTTTAAATTTAGTTTATGTGCAATTTTTTTCTTAAGATTTATATGTGCTCAATTTTATGCTAATTTACCAATTCAACAATTGAATTGTTTTATACATAGGATTTAGTTTACTTATATAGTTACTTTTTGTATTAATTTAATGTCTTGCTTATTATTTCATATGTTAATTGTTGATTGATTTAGTAGTTTTAATATATAATTCATTGAATTAGTTTATTACAGAAAAATATTTTCTTTGAAAAATCATTGGTGGGTGTATAATAGAACTACTCTTGGTCATAAAGGACTTACGCAAGGATTTATCAAAAGAGTTGAATATCCATGCTTAAAATATTACAGTACAAAATTGTAGTAAACAGAAATGGTTATTCATTTATATAAAAAAAATATTTTAAAACAAGTTATTGGTATTTAGTCGAATTCAGAGAAGAAGAATCCATTTTTAATAGTAATGAAAATCCATTCAATCAATTTTCACTAGAATATGATGTGCTTCATAGATATGAGAACTTAATTTATGATGCTGCCACAACAAAATATGCGGATATTAGATTTCATGAATAGTCTTGTAAACAAGAAGCAGAAGAATTTTATGAATTAATGTATGCTTCAAGTTAATCTTTATTGTCGGATTGTGAAACTCATTCTGAATTATATCAATCGTTCAAATGTTGAGATGACCTTAAATCATAACATAATATATCACACGCATGTTTCGATGCTATTATTAAAATATTAAAGAATGTGACACTGAGTGTATGTTGAATTATTATAGAACAAAAAAATAGATTCTAAATTTGATCTTACGTTAGATTGTTGTGTAAATGGATGCATGATATTTTACAACAAGAATATTAATTTGAGACAATGAAATTTTATTGTGCTGTGTACAAATCTTCAAATATCATTAATGGAAATAAATATTAAAGAAAGCAATTGCATCATGTGATCATCAAATCAGTAAGATTGAAAACGAAAGAGAAAATTCATCATGAGGCATTCGATTATTAGAAAGACATCTATCAGTTCCTTATGAGTCATTGGAAGTCACATCGTCTTGCTAGTGCACCGACACAACTACCAACTGATTATTGTTCAAGGTGTTAACACATCGAAATCAACAATTTAAAGCATATTTACAACCAGATGGATATCTATAATAAAGATTCATTAATATAAATTTATTTCTACGTCAATTTAATTTTTAACGTGCAGGTTTGCGCTTTCAATCTTGCATCCACTATTTTATTAAAGTAATTCGACAAAGACGATCAATCTTGACTTTTTTAGAAAGAAATAGCCACAAGACAAATGCGCTTTAGAGAATTTCAAGTTTGTTTTGTAATTCAATGTAATTGAATAAAAAAATTATATTCTAATTTGTCAAGTTTTAAATGCTACCGTTTGAATGGATACTAAGAACAATGAAGTTATGCAGTGTTCGGAAAAGATTGTCTCCCTTTTAGTAGATGTATGAGCATTACAAATTAAGCCTAATTTAATTACTAAAATTCTATGGATTGATTTATTTTCTAAATGGTCCACTAAGGTGTACAAAAATAAATATCAAAAAGTGAAAGCTAATCACACATATGATCTAGGCGCTTGTGCACATATTATTTGTTGTATACGTAGAACTATCACTGTCTAAAAAATGATATGTTAAAATATTTTAAAATGTTATGTTTAAATATTTTATTTTGAATTAATTGTTGATAAAATGTCATTCAAAAAATTGAGCTTGGTGAAAAGTCGATAGAAGATGAAGTTCTTTTTATAACCTATTACAAAATAAAAGGCGATTGAGTTTCAGAATTTGCAAAGATGACATATTAAGATAATATTTAATATTTAATTTTTTATTTTTAGATAATTTTTCATCTTTAAAATAATATTTCACAAAAATTATAAAATTAAACAAGCGGAGCATATTACCAACTACACAAAAGAAATTATTCTAATTTAAGATTAGCACACAAGTCTATGTCAGACTATTCAACTAAATGGCTACAATGATGCATTGACGAACACATTAAACAAAAACGAGGATATATGAAAACAATGACTTGTAGAAATACATCAACAAGTGGAATAACAAATGCAAAAAATGAATGGAACAACAATTACAACTGAAGTTGGAACAAGCTCGACGACTACAAAAAAAATGAAATGAAAGAAATTATAAAATATATGATGAATAGGCAAGCATGCGCCAATGGAGATATATATGGAGATAATGATTTTTAAAATACATTTATAAATTTTAAGTTATTTATTTTATTATTATATTTATTTATTTCAGGGATGAAGAATCCCTCTCAAACTAAGATGGATTTGTGTCCATCTCAATTTGAGATGGACATTATTTTCGTCGCGATCTAATTTGCAATGAGCGCTTTTTGAATCCTCTAAGTCCATCGCAAATTTCGCTGCATATTCATATTTGCGACCGATTTCACAATATTTGTGATAAAAAAGCTATTTTTTATTAGTGATTCTACTATTATGGTTCGTCACTAAAATATCCATATAAAGAATTGTACCATCCATATATACGTGATCCATACATGGATAGTTTTACTATTTAGAGACAAAGAAAATTAAATTATCATATGCTAATCTCACTCATAAATAATGTTTTTAACTGGAAGTACACGATTTCTAATATGTTAGCTTTAATATCATCTTTTTTTCTCAAATACTCGTCTAATCATGTCAACACAAAAGGAAGAGTTCTTTAATATAACGCTATTTTTTTTTAAATTTAGGCCTCTTTAGATAAAAAAAAAGGATATTCTATTCTAATGAAAATTTAATCAAGCGGATATAATAATTTGAAGTATATAAAATATAATCTTATGCTAATTTACTAATTTTATATTTTACCATTTTATTAAATTTGCTAATCATCAACATGCCGAAAGGTAATCTATAATCATTATCAACCAAGTAAACAAATTTCCATTGATTATCACTCATGCAAAAAAAAAAGCACAAGTTTAAGAATCGTTATAGGTGCTGGGAAATAGAAAGATAATATGAAAAACTTGTTTTGCTATGGATAACGTATCACTAAATGAAGCGAAAGTTGAAGAGTTAATAGCAAAAAAATAGTAATAGGACATGGAAATTTGAGTTGAACTCAAGCTTAATTAATTAGTTAGTGCACTCTTTTGATGCGAAGGATCATAATAATAAAGTAGCTTACAAAGAAAAGCAACTGCATACATATATATGTAGGTCTCTTTATTATCCAATTAGGACAATATATTCCAACTAAAAAAAAAATAAAAATGGTACGTGGGGCTTCAAGAACTAATACTAGTGCACAAAGTATAATTAAAGCTATGTTTATATATAAGCTTAGCTTTGATGGCATAAACTTCGCCCATCTGCATAAAGTATATATAATTAATATGGTTTCGAAGTTGCAAACTAATGACACACATACATATATATAAGCTTAGCTTCAATGAAAGAATTCTACAACTTGACAAAAGTTGAGATTCCTCTTCCTATTTGCCAATATTTATTGGTTCAATATTAATTTCGTGGTCCTGTTGGTCCATGCATGCATATATGAGAAAGGAGGTCAAATCTCCTTTTCCTTTAATTTGTGGGGTTCATGCGGTTTGATATGATTTTGAGAGTACACCATCTCCATTGAATTATTAGGGTAATTATCAATAAAACAGAAATGTATATTTTCTTTTTCTTTTGGTCTACATAGCTAATTTCTTATGATGTGTGTCTCATCCATCTATGCATGAATTATGTAATATATATGATCACTTTGGCCAACCAACAAGTTAATATCTTTACTCGATCTCTAGGACTTTTTTTTGCTACCTTTTTTGTCCTCTTCCCCCAAAAGAAAAAGAAAGAACTTTTCTTTTGAAGGAGAGCGCTTTCAAAAAATATTTAGTAAGTACGAATTATTAGCTACATTATGTAACATTGATTCACACGTGTTATTATATATATATATATATATATATATATATATTATATGTATATTATTGAAGAAAAATGTAAATGCCTATTAGTTATTTAATTGTAGAGTTATTAAAATTGGATTGACCTTATCGAATGGTTCAATAAGGTCAATACAACATATCCGGTTCGGTATGATACTAAAATGGATGTGACTTCCGACTGCTGTGAACCGAAAAAATGGGCAAACCCGGACCAGTAAAATGAAAAATAAAAACCCAACAGATCAACATTTCGAAGGAAGAAACTTTAGTATACGAAAAATTAATGCATGCATTTAAGGAGAACAAATACATGCATGCAATTATTTTAAAAAAAGTTGCAAATATTGAATAAATAAAAGAAAAGCATTCTGGAAAAACTTATGAAACTCACGCAGAAAATTAATAAAAGGCAACCAAACAATTAATTAAAGAAAACATGTGGGAAAAATTGTTAAGAAAATTAAAAAGTAAATATAATAAAGGAAGTGCTAATATATAGAGAGAACAAAAGAGGTGAAGCAAAATAAAAAAGGAAAGAAGTAAAAACAATAAAGGGAAATGTCAATATATATAAAGAATAAACTAAAGAGGAGAGAGGAAATGAGAAAAACGAAAAAAATTATAGATGTGATCAGCAATAATTGTGAGGAAATAGGGGAAAAAAAAGAAATGGGCTATAAAAGGAAATAAAAATAAAGAAAAGTTAATTAAATAATTTCATCTAAGTTTTTAGCCACAAAATACTAGCTTGGATTTTAGTTCTAAAACATAAACAACTTTTTATTACCATTACTTGTATATAAGTTTTTTATAAAATATTAACCATTTTAAAAATACTATTATAAATAATATTATTTCTAAAAAATTTTGGTTCTCTTAGAACGATCCAATCATAATATTGCCGACCGGTTTTGAGAATATCTAACACAAAATATTCTAATAAAGTATATAGTGATATGTACAACTTAAGTCGATAGAAAGATGAGTTGAAGGATGCAAGCATGCATGGATAGATGATAGATAAAGTCATTGTTGCATAGAACAAGACAAAATAAGTATAGAAATGAAATGAAAACTGCAACGGCACCTCGAGTCATTGTTGTCAAGAAAAGAATTGGGAGATGACATGCATTGTCATGCATAGGACCTGAAGTTAACATATTTCAGAAGATAATTAGTTTTTTCTTCTTTTTTGCTTTCTTTTTCATCGCTTTTTTCCCCAAGATCTTCATCAATCACATTTACCTCAGGAATTCATTGCTAACGAGCAAGGAACGTGGACTTCATGTCAGCCATGCAAAATTCAGGCCTATATTACTTTTTTTAGGGTTGTTCATGGTTAGGTTAAACATTTGAACTCAAATTTAAATCTACTTAATCAATTTTAGTCGGATCAATTTGAGTCAGATCGTATTTTTTTTGACATGTAAATTCATCCAATCTGAATTCTTTTTATTTTGGATCGAGTCGTATTGTCGGGTCACCCAATCAATTTTTTTTATTTTTTTTATTTTTATTAATTTTTTTAATATTTAGCGCGAATTGTTATATTTACTATCCATTTTAAAGCAAAATATTTTTTTAAATATTTTAAGTATTTTATTATAATATATTTTATTTAAAATTAAATTTACTCTTTAAATTAAATTAAAACTAAGTCATCGAATTGGGTCGATTCACTCAGATTGGAATTTTTTTACCCGTACTCGGCCCGTCCAAAAAGCCTCAACGATCCAACTTAATTTGAATCGATTCAAATGATTGGGTTCCCGGTGAACACCCCTATTTTTTTATTTCATGTCCTTGCTCAATATTACAACACACAGAGAAAAAGAGTAGCAGCAGTAGTTAGTATATAATTAATCATATAAACATATAAAATAGTAAATCCCTTTTTTCTTTGGAAAACGGATAAGTAGAAAAAATATTCTTTCTTTTGTCTTCTATAATTACATTAGGATGACCAACAATTCGTCAATGTGGGGGAGTTGAAATTAAGGAAAAAATAGTGCATGAATTGGTATCAATTTCTCTCTCTCAATCAGACAATTATGGTCCATAAATTCCATCTCTTATCTATTTCCTCACGTCAAAAATTATTCTTAGTGCGTTCATGACGTGCTTAACTTAAATCTAATAAATAAAGAAAAAAAAGTTCTTAACAAATGCATGAACGAGGCATCTCAATGTCGATTGCCTTGGATTCGATCTTATATATGGTCAAAAATTGAGATATGACAGGTCGAAATTAATGTCGGATTCATTTATTACCAAAAGAAGAAAGAAAATTGTCGGATTCATTTAATTATTTGTATAGAGAAGTATAACATTCTTTTGTCATTATGAGTCAAGCATATGCACCAAAATATTACAATATGGATCTCATGCTTAGCACACGTTATGAATGGAATATTAATTTCTCAGCACATCACATCCAGACTTATTGAGATGAAAGATTAAAAGAAGATGACAACATGCATTTAATAAAAAAAATAAAATATATCCATGCACCTTGTCCATATCGATCCTAAGTCAGTGGGGTTTACAGTAAAAAGAAGAGAAATGATGGAGCCTAAAAAAGGAAAATAAAAAAGAAAAGAAGGGAGAATATAATTCTGCCTACTTTGCCAAATCAACCAAAACTTTATACATATATTGTCATGAACATGACGCATAGATGACTATCGACTGAGGAATGCTAGTGAATTTAAGAGCAGATGCACATTTGAATTTTTGAAATGTTATAGTTAAGAAAATGATAATGTTTTGTTGTCTTTTAAAATTGTACAAACAATTCCTCATAAGTCAGTCCATATTATTATTATTATTATTATTATTATTATTATTATTATTATTATTATTATTATTATTATTATTATTATTATTATTATTTAGGAAAAAAGAAATATGTTATGCACTTATGATATTTAAATATTGAATAAATTTATTTTTTTTTATTTTTAAAATAATTTACTTAAAATATAGTCGTTGAATTTTATTCGATCGTTTAAAAATTGAGTCATTATTTTTATTTTATTATTTTTTCATTCAACGGACGAGATATAAGTAAAAATAAAAATATGATATATTAAATAAAAATTTAAGGTCAGACAACTCTCGTGTATAAAAAAATGAGAATTAATAAAAAAATAATATCGAAGTCATCGGATAAAATTTAATAGGATAATTTGTGTGCTACACATTGCGCAACTCACACAAACGTGCGCCACACTTTTTTCCTCCAAAGTTTATTAAGAGAGATAGTAGCCATAAAAATGCCCACATTTCTTTGAGAAAAAAAAGAACATTTCGGCTCCATGCACCTATTGATTTTCTATAGCTATCAGAGAATTGATACAGGAGATCGTTGATCCCTTTATACAAAGGAATAAAATGCATTTTATGCAATTGGGAAGAGAATTAATTGGGAGGACTATAAGCAGATAGAACAGGTCCCCAGCCCAACATACATGATACATATGCCTCCAAGAGTGTAACCAGAACAGAAGCAACATTCTGATGATGGACTGATTGAACTGTTCAGTGAGGACCCAAACATTCCACCCATGGCAGACCAGAAAACAGTACATGCATGTATACCTCTCTTATTCCAATTGCATGCCCAGTTGGAGGGGAACCTTATTCTCTTAATCCCCCTCCAAATCATGGGGCAAATCCCTGCTGCCTGGTGCCAACACAAGCTGCACTTTCCAGCTCAAAGCAGCAGCTCTGTGCTTCAGCACAGAATGTGGCATGGTTGCATAAAGCTTCAGCAGACGAGCTGCGGGGGAGGCCATGCATGGCCTCTGCAAATGATTATTATCCTTATTATTCTTACACTTCCATGTCTATCATAAGGCTTGGCCATTCATTCATTAGGGAACATGACATCTGCTCACTGATGCATTCAAATGGGTGGAGGATGTGATCAGAGTGCATGCGCAAGGCAAAGCTTGTCCAATATTGTATTGATGTCCACCATTTATTTTAGAAATGAGGGGGAGGGGTAAGGAAACCTTTTTTTTTAATAAAGAATGAAAAAAGAAGAATCCTCTCTATGAGCTATAGGAGCTTATCATAAAATGAAGTGGTCAATTATTGCAGATTCTTGAGGCTCAACCTTGTCGAGATACAATGCATCTTAAGACTAATCTTCGTACATGGATATATTGGTGGTGAGTGCGTTTTCCTTGGTTTTAAATTAATTAAAGACCAGTGTCATAAAATGGATACCAAGTACCTCTTAGAATTCTAACCTTTGACCTCCACAAAGAATAAAGTCTCAACTACACTTAGAAGATTATCGGTAGTGTTTTAGATTTCCTTTAAGAGCTTTTGCAAGTGTTGAGATTTGAAACCCTTAAACCAGTAAAGCAAAATGATCTTAATTTAGATGAATTTATTTACTTCCCTTGAGAACTTAATAATCTTTTATATGTGTATTCTGGCGGATCTAATGCTAGCTCGTGTTTTATGTCAATCTCTCATTAGTTCATCCATTAGGCTCGCCAATGATCATGAAGTATACTACAGGGTTTGAATAGAGGAATGGATGAAACTAAAACAACTATTAAGAAAAGATGAACCATCGTATCAGCAGGGCATTTGAAAGAGTAGCTAAATGTGTGTATGCACAATTGAACTGCATAAAAATAATCACTTAGAACTCATACTAAAATTATTGAATTCAGGACCATGTATGACGTTGGAAGCACAAGAAAGGATCCAAAGCACTGCCGCAAAGAATTCTTACAGTACCTCATGTAAACTCAGGTTACAAAAAGTTGTTTCCTGTGCTTCCTGATAGGTAGAATGGTTATGAGTAATCTGAGTCATTTCAGTGAAAGATCGATTTGGAACCATATTGAACATTCGGCCATATCGAGAAGGCTAAGAAATGTGTAACAGAAATGCCAAACCAAGGTGCAAAAATAGTCGTCAGACAAAAGGAGTGAATCTTCATACCAGTTTCCTGGGATCAACTTCGACGGAATAATCTATGCAGCAATGTAGAATGCGTTTAGTATTAATTGCAACAGAGAAGAATGCTTTCCTTGAAAATCCTATTAGCAAGATGGACCAATAAAAAATCCTCACGGTCCATCACCATTACACCTTAATTTACTGGCCATATGTTTAAAAACGACTGTACACAAACACCATATTAGATGGTGACAGGCTCATTATATTGTCATGTTGGGGATCAATGTTTACCTCCTCAATCAACTCAGCACGATAAAGAAGAATCCCCAACAGGACGAAGCTAACCAGATAAGAATTGCATGGCTGTTCTGATATCTCGAGCCGAGCTAGGAACTGGAGTGCCATTAGGTATCCACAAGTGACCTTCATTAGGAAGCATTATCTGCGGACTTCTATTCTGCTCATCAGTTCCAGGTACTGAAAATGTCTCTGCCTGCTTTCTTTTGACAAACTCAAAGAATTCAGCAACTTGACGAGCATACCTGAACACAGTATACTCAGCTGCATTAACAAGAGGCAAGCAATCTACATCCCACCTTCACCACCAAATTAAAGAAGCATTGGAAGAGAAAACAACAGAATGAGGCTGAGCTTTCATGCGATCTTCTGGTGATTAGTAAATTGAAGCATGGTATTCAATGACTTACTATACATGATGGAAACATGCTAACATGCTTTATTTGTAAAAATTCACATCAGGTATCAAAATCTTGCCATGCCATGGTACAACCATTTTTTTCTCTTTAGAGGTATGCCATGGTAAAACTTGATCAAGTGTGATAACCACAGCCAAGCAATATTAGCGGTTGTCAACCTAATAAAATGAATGCACACAAGACAACACTATTTTGGCTGTTTTTGAGTTAGCTAGGGGTGTATTGCTATCAATGTATTATAGTTTACTCGGCCCCAAAGCCTTACAGTAACAGTATTGCATGTATATAGGGCCAGTCTTAATTCCCTTATTATCATTTGATATTCTAATAATTTGACATGCTATAGATGCTTGAAAAAAAATACTTCACCAAAACCTCATATAAAGTTTGGTATTGCATATTACTATCTACATAAACAATTGGTGCATATGGGTGTGGTTCTTGTGAAATATGAACAATACAATAGTTAAAACTTAAAACTAGAATGACCAATGGGAGAATAGATAGCCTACCGGCTTTTAGCTTCAATATCCTTGCTAAAGTCGACGTTAGGTTCACAGTCCAAAACCAACGCTGGAACCTATAAATAAAAATATATCTTTAAGCATGAATATGTGATATAAATTGCAAAAAGGAAATGAAGTTCATTTCATTAAACATGCTACCTTTTGAATACATGAGTGCAAATTATTTCCCCCTAGATAGAATACCCGGTCTCTTATATCAGGATGTAGGGATGCATCCAAATGCATGGGTAACTGAGCAATAGAAAGTACACCATGGTTCCCACTTTCAAAAGGAAATAGCCAGCTTTCATGTTTTTCATGCAAATCTCTGAGATAATCTAATGTTACCCCTCCTTCCTCTGCTCTCTTGCGCACCATCATTCTCTTATGACAAGTGTCAGGACTAGCTCTAAGATAAATGAAGCCATCTGGGATTAGGCCAGGTAGAGATGACACTACAGGATCAAACCATGAATCATAGATGCTTATTTCCATCTCATTCATCCAATTTGCTTCATGAACAGCTCGTACAAAAACCTGTTACATAATTGTAAAGATTAATGAAAACAAAAGGAGAGTGGAATGTCATACCCCCAGAGAGAAAGAGGAACTATTTTGCAATCTATCAGTAGGAGCATATATTTTTTATTACAAGCATCACTTTGAGTTGATTTGTGTTATATTAACTAGGAGCAAGGAAACGAGTTATACCATTCGGTCACTGAAGATACTCCTTTCCATGAGCCTGAGTGGTTTGATACCAGAAGCAGACTCTCTTTCCTGCATGACCCTGGTCACGAATACATAGTTTTGGAACGTGTAGGCATACCTCTGCGGCTCATTGTAGAAAGCATCAAGAATGTTGAAGTGATCAGGGCCCACATCTTGCCACTTAGAAATCGGCTCTGGCACGATCTCTACCAGATCACGTAATTCAAGTGTTTCATTAGCAATTCTTTGCAGGAATGTGGTCTTTCCCACGCTAATGTTACCCTCCACACAGAAAGTCAGTCTTTTCTTCTGGTTAGCCTTATTCTGAGGCCCGCTTTCTCCCTTCAGTTCTTCATCCACACTTTCTTTGATAAAAGTTGTTATACTCTCAGCATGGTTCTTATGCATAATACCAACTGAACTTCGCAAGAATTCAACCATCTTCTCACTGGACTTACCAGAGAACTACAAAGGGGAAAAACATAGTAAAGGTTTTCGGAAATTGTAGATGCCAATCTGATCATGCATCAGTGTTACTATGTAAACCATAAGTAAAATAAAAGTACCAGATGCCTTGTAATAACAAAATGCATTAGGTCACCTGAACACCAACCACAGGCGTACCAAATATCCAATCTAATCCAAGATATTCATTGTAGATAGATTTCATCTTGAAACTAATTTATTAAGCATTAAGCATTTGGCAGAGGAAAAAAATAACAATAGTAACTACGCAAAGGAATCCTACTATTGATACAAATCTGTCAATACCAAATATCGTTCAAATATCAGAAAAAGCTACTCCAACCAGAATTACCAAACACAGAACAAAATGATACCTTGTCCCTGTAAAGCTGTTTAAGTTGTGCCACGCCTTCGAATCCCTTATCCACCAGCTTCCTGAGGTTGCGCGGCCCCACGCCAGGAATCGACAGGAGCTCAAGGTTCCCTACCGGAGGACTATCACATTCCTGAGCCCCCGTCGCCGCCGCGGGCCGACTCCTCTGCCTCCTCTCCACCAACCTACTATTTCCGGCGCTTCCAAAGTGCTGCTGCTCCGGCTCTTGTCCTTGAACATGCTCATCAGACGCTTCAAAGATTCCACCTTTCTCCACCAGAGGACCATCCGCCTGAGTCCCGAAGGCCCTCGTATTGCTGGCGGCACCGGACCATGGCGGCGAGTTCGGTAACGGCCTCCTCAACAGAGGACTCCCCGCGCGCTTCGGCTGGAGGCCACCGGAGGAGCATCTGCAAGCAAGAGTGCGACGGCGTTGGATGGAGGTGCCGAAGACGGCGGAGAAAGAGGAAGCCGGAGAGCGAAGGTGGAGAGCCGGCATCGGGAAGCGGTTGGAAAGGCAAGGCAAGAGGAGAGCTTTAGAGGAGGTGTTGTGAAGATGAAGAGCTGTGGAGAAGGCAGTGGAAGGGACAGGGGCGGCGGCGCTGCCGCGCCAGAGCTTGTGCATTGGCGGCGATAGCGGTGGTCATCAAGGGAGGAGGACAAGGAAGAGATGGAGAAGGCAAAGAAAAAAAAATAGGGTTCTTTTTAGGGTTTTAAGGTATGGTGGAGAGTTTTTGAACGAGAGGAGGTGAAGGAGCCAAAGGTTTTACTACTATTTTTCTTTTTCCAATGTTGCAATTTCATGAAATAACGTCATTTATTTTGCTTCTCAATGTTTTATCCTATTTTGACATAATTTCCTCTTAATTACTTCATATTTTTAAATAAATTATTAATTTATTACTAATACATGCTAAAATGATGTGAATCAAAATACACCAATCATGAGGGTTATAGTTTCATTTTAATTGACTTCGGCTTTCTCTGTACTATGGAAAAATGTATGTACAAATCATAGCAGCCAAATTGATTAAAGAATGGTGACTGGTATTCCTTTTTCATTAGATACTACAGAGCATTGTTTCTGATGTCGGAATGGGCAACATTTAAAAGATGGAGGGATGGGGAATGGGGAGCATGGAAGGATTGAGAGAACATTGAATAATGTTGAAACCTTAAACCTAGGAAGACAGAAGCTGCCCTCCAAAAGGTGTCATTAGAAATACTTTTAAAAATATTGAATCATTTCTGGTGACAATGAGAGAGAGAGAGAGAGAGAGAGAGAGAGAGAGAGAGAGAGAGAGAGAGAG
>LTAE01000080.1:82825-125924 GCA_001647135.1 Pontederia paniculata | reverse complement strand
CTCAACAAGTTCATCAGTACAAACTAAGTTCCCTTACAAATTTGTGATCATCAAAATAATCTCGGGATCCTAGATTCAACAGATATAAGAATTCAAATGTCTTTGATATGCCTCAAATTTTCTATAAGAAATAAGCAAAATATATAAGTTTATTAGGATTTTATATGATTATCGGTAAAAAAATAATTAGTGATAGAATCTTACACTAGGTATGATCAACTTCACGATAGTTGACGAGGACATAATTCTCCATAAAGCTTAAATCATTATCGTTTAATATGAACTTTTGTACTTTTCCCATCGGTCTAGCTGCAAACTTAAAAATTGACAAGCAATCTTTAGAAAATTTCTCTACATCATTATCATTTCTTAGAACCTGAGATCGCCTTGTTTGAATTGTCGGATCAAAATATAATGATGTGAAATTAAAAATCTCATCTAAAAAATATGCTTCGTAAATTGATCCATCAATCTTTGCCTTATTTTTTACTTTTTATTTGAGATATAACATGCATCTTTCAAATGGGTACATCATCTAAATTGTACTAGACCAACAACCTTTGCTAACCAAGTATTTCATAACATAAAAAAATGATGGTGAAAAATTTATTTGACTTTGCACAAAATCATTATGATCAACGATTCAAGTCATTCCATGTAATCTCTACGGTTGCTAGAGGAGCATAACTCTTTAAAAAATATGCTAAATTCGGTGATGGTGCCCCAAATGAATTTAGGCAATTTAAAAAAAAACAATAGGAAGTAATCTCTATATAAAGACATGACAGTCGTAAGTTTTCATTCTAGAGATTTTACCTTCATCGATATTTATGCAACAAGATATATTAGATGCACATCCATTATAAAAATTTCAATTATTTTATCCATAAAAAACAACCTTGCTTTGATCACTCGATAATACATAAGTGGATTTTAGCTTGATGCATTTTCCATTGTTATTGACTAACTCTAATTCTAGACATTTACATATAACTTTCAAGTCCTCCCTCAAGTTGTCGTTGTCTTTTATTTTATCTTTAATGTCCATCATTGTGTCAAAAATATTTTTCTCAACATGCATAACATCCAAATTATACGCAATAAGTTAGATGTCCAATAAGGCAAACAAAAAAATACTCTTCTTTTTCTAATTATGAGTAATCTCATATCCTTCTTACATATTAGATGGCGAGTTCAATCCAAATGTAATAGGATCAATCTTATTAACTTCTTCAAATGCTTCAGTAGCACTCGCTCTGCTTGGTGGTAATCTTTTCTCTATAGTTGCATTTGTAAAAGAGTTCCTATCATGACGCATAGAGTGATCGATAGGTAAAAAATTATGTGGCAATCAAACCAACACATTTTTCTATCATGCTTCAAATAAAATGAGTTTGTGAAATGTCCACAAATTGGACAAGCAAGTTTAACTTTAGTGCTCCAAATGCTCAACATTCCATATGCAGAAAAATTATTTCTAATCCACAACAAAGCGCTCTTATTACAAACTTTTGTCATATGTTAAATATCATCATTCCAATAACATCTTCATTTCATTGACAAGAGGCCTTAAGTACACATCTATACTCTTACTTAGCGATATCGGTTCAGGAATCATGCAAGTCAAAAATATGTGTTCTCGTCGCAATACACATACTTGGTGGTAAGTTATAAGGTGTGACAAAAATAGGCCATCAAGAATAAGTGTCATTGTACCATCGAATAGATTAAAACCATCCGTGCAAATACCTAATTGAACATTTCGAGTTTCTGCTGCAAATGTGGGATAAGTTGCATCAAAATATTTCCAAACTTTGGCATCTAAAGGATGTGTTATAATTGATAAATCACTATGCATTCCCTCAGAATGTCGACGCATAAATCGTGAAGTATTTTCAGATAAGAACATACGTTATAATCTGACCAAAAGAAAATATCTAAATATTGAAAAAATGAATATCCTTTTGACTAGTGGTAGATTTTTTTTCCTAGGTTTGAATCGAGGCTCTCTACAAACACAACAACTTGTCAATTATATATCCTCCTTTTTATAGAACATGCAATGATTGCAGTTGTAATATCCTTCACTTAATTCATATAAGATGGCATGTGTTAATATCACATTATATGATTAAGAGGTATTATGATACTTGTATTGAGATAGAAACTTCAACGTTAATAGTCGGAGCATTGAAAATGCTGAAATATCACTTAAGGCATGAAAATGTGATTTTAAAAAAACATAAGAATTAAGATAAATAAAGTCCCGGTAATTGTTCCTATATGTTAAAGTATACTAAATATGATTTTTAACAAATTTTAGAATAAGTTTTACTTAGGTGAAATGAATGTGCAAAAATAAAAAATCTATAAAATGATCGATTTTGTTCTTCGGGTTAAAATTTAAATCTTGATTTTGAAATTTATTTTTTATAAATATTTTCTTTGAATCCAAATGGGGAGTAATTTCTTATTTATATGTAATGTCTTAAGTAATTCATTTACTTAAATGGCATTACTTGTAAATAATACCCAATATCATGCCTTAACTCAAAATATCCTTAGGCCGACCTTAAGTCGGTAACTTTAGAAAATAAAGGATAAGTTTCATCTGTTTTCACCTGGTTACTTATCTACCACCTCCGAGAACTGAATTCTAGAGGAAGAAGAAGAACACCTACACTATTGAAGTCAACATCAAACCAAGTGAAGTTTTTAGAGTTGTATAATGTACAAGTATGAACCAGTATGAATTTGCTATGAGACCAATATATATAGTGCATGTGTCATGTTTACATTTTGATAATATTCATGTGAATATCAAATGAATTTTAACATGCTTCCGTCATATTATATTTGATCGACTGTAATAGGTCGCGACTTACGGGTCAAACTAAGGTTTGAACCGGGGTCGTGACAGCAGTAGGCATCAATCTTTTTATATTCTAGGCCAAGTTCACTCATCATTTTTTGCACTTGTATAAATTTGCTAGAAGCTTCTCATATTCAGGAAACATACTTAACACTTCTCACTCATATTTTACTTCAATTTAAATTCATCAATTGTGACACAGCTAACAAAATACTTTATGTTTCACAGTCATTCCAAATAGGCTCATCAACATTTTTTAGAAGGTTAAAAAATCTTGAAGCTGTAGAATTTGGATTTTCCTTCATATTTGATTTATCTTAATTTTTTTATGTCATCCAATTGTGCATCTCTCACCATATCCATATATGCATTGCTCACTTCGATATCATTCGAAGGGTCAACAATTGAAGAACTTTCAACTCTCCATTTTATCTTCAACATGCAAAGTCCAATTTAACTAATTCAACCAAAACCCTTTCTTATATAAACTCATCTTCACACAAAATCTTTTTTTTATTTGTTTGTTTTACATTTTGCACATGGACAACGAATGTGACCAAGGGAATCGATTGTATTTTGCTCATCATATAAAAATTTTAAAAATTCATCTACTCCATTTTGAAAATCATCAGTACGTAGTCATCTTCATATTTCTAACGAAAAGTTCATCTTCAATCTAGTCTCATTGTTCCTAGGAAGTTGATCAAATTAAATATGTTTTTGTCTTACAACAAAATGATATGAAACTATGATATAGTGCGTGATCAAATTAGGGAGCAGAACAAGCTCCTTTCGACTAACATGAGAACAAATCTTTTGCAAACCAAGATAAAACCAGACTTTAAGAACATATGATGCTAAGATATTTCATAACACAAATGAGAACAACGATGATACATCAATACCATTAGAGAAGCATTGAGTAGAATGACCATCACAAGGTTTGAATTATGAGTTGACACACATATGAATCATGGCGTTAGACACGGTTGAAAGCAATTTGCAAAGGAAAATAGTTGCGCATGGCAGCCTTCGTGGCAAGGCAGCCCTCACATGCGCTGGCAGCCACGGCGGGTGTGCCCGGGCAGCCACCATGCGCACGCACACTCCCGTGGCAGCCACCATGACGCGCGCCTGGGGCAACCCTCACTTGCAGCCACCATGGTGCGCACACCTGGGGTCTCCCTCGCCTGCGCCTGGAGCAGCTAGGCGTGCGCATGGGGCAGCCCTCGTGTACGCACATTGGGCATCCCTCGCGCGCGCCTGGAGCAGCCTTACGCGTCCGGGGCAGCCCTCGCGTGCGCACAAGGCAGCCCTCACGCATGCGGGGAAGCCCTAGCACGCGCCCAGACTAGCCCTCGAGCGCCCCCGCCCGTGGTCTCCTCCGATGACGGCCGGCGACATAGAGGGAAGATAGAGAAAGGAGAGAAGAATATTTGAGAGAAATAGGAGAAAATTTTAGAGAGAAAAAGAGGAAATTCTGCTTACCGAGACAAGGGAAGTTCGATCCAAGGTCGGGAGGCGACGTCGAGGCACTCGCGGGTGACAACGGCTTCGACGACAATGGTGAAGGAGAAACAGATCGGGAGAAGAAAGAAATTCAAGAGGTTGTTTGAGGGTTTAATCACACTTAGTGAACAGAGTTTGCTCGCTAAATGATCGTCATTTTGATCACTATATTGAACTCATAATATTCTTTTTCTTTTATGGCGAGCAGATATTACTCGCTAATATTCTTAATTTTTGTTCGATAATAGCGAGTAAATACTTTTGCTCGATAATTGGCCACTATTTTGCTCGCTAATATTTTTAAATTTTATTCTCATAGATAGCTCGTTGATTTCACGTAAATAGCGATAAAATTATCGACCAAATTTCGCTTGTTGATCTTTGCTCACAAAATGACATTTTTCTTGTAGTGATAAAATAACTTAGACATGGCTTAATTCATCGTTATAATTGAGTATTAATTTTCAGATAATATATCCATGATGTAGACTAGCCCTTTCGTAATATTTTTAGAAGAGCATTAATGTGTATTTCAAAGAGCATTACCAAAAGGATAAATTTTCATAACATTTCTAAATTATACCTTTTATTCCATCTTGATTTCTCAAATCCACTTATAAAAGGATAATGTGCTTTTATCTTTTTGTTGCTTTAAAAGTTCTGTATTAAAATGTCAAATGAAATTGAAAGATCGTGAAATTTATCCATAAATTTAAGGAAAGTAATGTAAAAAAATGAAATGGTCTTAAACTACATGGCAACTGATGTGGCACACCGGAGGAAATTACTACGAATCGCAATGCTAACTTATAAGTCGAAACAAGCTCACTTTTATTTATTTATTTATTTATTGTTGTTGATATTTATGTGGTTATCTTCGTTTCTTCTGTGTATAATTCCGAGTAAACGATGAGATGCATTGGAGTCAAACGTTCTTTTAAATGGAACCATTTGGTTGGTTAGGAGATTACTAACAACTATCATCATTGGCATATAAAATTCATCATCTTCATGAATTTCCCTATACTTGTTGAGTCTCTCTCTAGGTATTGTTATCAAAAGTTTCACTCTTCTTTTTCCTTTTTCCATGCTTCAATTTTATTCCTACATTTATCCTTCTTTCTGTTTGTCCTTGACGTGAATAACTGATATTTTATATAAAATGGGATGTTTATTTTATTAATTTCATGAATTTTTTTTGTAATTAGAAATGGTTTGGTAAAAAAGTTATTCAGCCGTTAGAGTCCTTAGCAAAATATTAACAAGTGATGGATTAGAGAACAACAACAAAGTCAGTGATATGTTAACAAAAGTAAGATAGTAATGATCACTTCATTATTTATTCACTTATTAAAAAAAAAGATCAAAGTGGGGAATCCGTGAGGTGTTTTACCATCTAAGCACACATGTGATGGGCTTAGTGGCTTTGTGCCCTTTTGGCTATTTTAAGGTTAATTTTCATGTTCTCCTAAACTATAGCCATTTATTGCCTTTTGCATTTGACTCAATTATTTTTAAAATTTTCATTTGGCAACCCATTAACCTCTTTTTACTTAATTTTTTCTCACTACTAATATATGAATTTCATTGCAAAATAAAAATTTATATTACTAAATTGAGATTTCAGAAGTCGGTGAAAATTTTTAAAACTTCTTTTATATTTTTGAACAATCCTTGCATTTACTTTTTTTATTTAATGTTTTTTTTTAAAAAAAATTACAACTTCCAAGATTATTAACTTGCCTCTCCGGAAAACTCCCTCCTTTTTGAAGCCGCTTTGCACACACCAATCATTCCCATTCATTCCTTTCTTGATCCCTTACCACAAACACGTGCGGTCCAATTTTTCCCAAATTAAAAAAGAAGGAAAAAAATACTCACACACACACATCCGAATACGAGACAGCGTGGCGTTTCCATTTACGATAGCATATTCTCTCTCTCTCTCCTCTCTCTCTCTCTCTCTCTCTCTCTCTCTCTCCTCAACGCAGTCACAAATTGGCATTTTTTCACAATTACCCCTTGCATTTCACATGATCTACGATGCTCTACGTCAGCTGGAAGAATCTGGGGCCAACTAAGAGAGGGCAGTTTAGTCCACGTAGTCGAGCGCTTTTGCACC
This sequence comes from Pontederia paniculata, assembly GCA_001647135.1. Classification (NCBI taxonomy): domain Eukaryota; kingdom Viridiplantae; phylum Streptophyta; class Magnoliopsida; order Commelinales; family Pontederiaceae; genus Pontederia; species Pontederia paniculata. The sequence continues at coordinate 119,421 of LTAE01000080.1, read as the reverse complement.
CCTTCGTGTTGGGTTCGGATAAGATCTACAGCTCCTCCTCGTTACATTGCTAGGTGGACGAAAATGCCCCTCTCCTGGGACTCCCATCACAAAATATTTTGATCTACACGGAAAACAAAAAGAGAGCCATTTGATCTTTTGAGAGTATCAATATTTTGGCATGTTTTATTTTTTTTTCCTTTTTTGGAACGTTTCACAAGTAAACGAGACAGAAATTTAGTACTTAAATTGAGAAATTAAAATTCACAAAATTTTCTTCCAATATTTACTAATTTAGTTTATTTTGTTAAATTAAGAGTGTGCATAGGATATTTGTGCTTTACAGTTTGCACATTGTATGACTCACAAATATAACTATCCAATTTGTCTATTTTTATTTTAATTATTTTTTTTAAAACACAAAAGTGACTCAATCATATTTTTATTTAACATATAATATTGTTATATTTTATTTATATCTTAATTATTCAAAAAAGGAATAATAAAAGAAAATAACAAACGTATTATAAAATTTAATGACTAATATATCAAATGGATTAAGAAATTATAAATGTTAAATTTATGCGCTACATCTTTGCCCACAAGTGCAAATTCTTCCCAATTAATATTTTTCAAATCTTATACTATTTGATTAGTTAAATTAATTCGATTAGTATACATTAATTCATCTTGTAATAATTAAGGCGATCGCGATATATAAGTATTAAATTAATTAAATCGTAAAATGCAAGTGCTAGAAGAAACATATATGTAAATAGTTGAATCTTCATATAAATTATTATTACACAGTCAATGCGTTACGTGGAGTCCAATTTAAATTTAATTTGTCTTTGTATAAAAAAATAATTTAGTTTTATGAAGAAAGACTTCTACTTACGCGGAAACTTTCCATTGTTTTCTAAAATTTCTTAAACAAATGCATTATAGACTATAAAAGATTCTGCTTTGTCTGTTATTTTTTATATTTAATCTTAGGACCGTTTGTTTCGTGACCTTGCATTATATTTTTTTAAAAAAAAATTGAATGTTTATATGTGATAAAAAAATTGAATTCTTTTAATTAATTTTCTTCCTCAAATAATAAAAGCAACAAAATCCACGTCCCCTCTTCAGAAAGAAAAAACAATGGGACCAAAATTTGAACAGTAGTAAATAACGTGGACCAGATGGGCAATATCGTCATACAAATTAATTGGACAGCGGTCGCACCATTAAAAGGCTGCGTACTCCACCCAAAAGCCAAAATAACCAAAATAAAAAAGAAATTTCCAAGTCCCACTTTTTTCTTTTTGATTTCTTCGTCTCGCTCCTCCTTCGACTCAAAAAAATTGTAAGATTTCTTCGCGCTTTCCTTCCGTTCCCCTTTTTAGATCTCACCATTTCCTTCCCAAATCCCTTCAAATTCGAGCACTTCTCTCCGTTTCTAGGGCACGAAAGGTCGATTCTTGCTCCAATTACTCGTCTCCGTCGCCCTCGGACCAAGAATTTGAGGGGTTCTCCGTTGTGTTCTGGCGATTTTTCTTGGTGTTTTGGTGGATAAGGAGCGGTTCTGGCGTTGTTTCGCAGTTGATTGGGGTGTTTCTGGTTTCTCGGGTTGGAGGCCAGCCGGCCCTCTCCTCCGGTCTTGCAATTTCTAGGGTTTTGGAGCTTTTGACAGAGTGGCGGTGTCGTGATGTTCACGCCGCAGCAGTACGCCGCAGCAGAAGGGGCCGTCCCGGTGGTCGCTGTCGCCAAGGATCCGCGACGGGGTCGATAATGGATCTGCGGCGAACCCCAGGGCAGCTACCGCCGTAGCGCCCGGCAAGGGGAAGGGGAAGATGTTGGCCGACGCCCCTCCGCCGCCCCAGACGTCTCTTGGCGACGGACCTGGCCGCCGCGAGGACGACAGCAGTGGGGATCCGCTGGTTTGGAGGAGGTTCAGGGAGGCCGGGATGCTGGACGAGTCCTCCCTGCAGAGGAAGGACAGAGAGGCGCTAGTTCAGAGGGTCTCAGAGCTTGAAAAAGAGGTGAACAATGTCTTTGCCTTTTCCGTTGAAGAAAAGAATTAATCTTTTAATTTAATTGCTTAGCAGGCTAGTAAATTTACTCTTTTCTATTCATTTTCCCTTTTTTCTGCGCCATTAACAGTTTTTTTGTGAAATAAGAAGAAAGTTAGCGTAGGCTGCACTTCCCCTCTCTTTCTAGATTATAATTAAGCTGTGCCAACGTACCTTTTCTTGTCCTTTCTTTCTTACTCCTTGTCTTTGCAGAAGATGCCATAACTAATTAGCTTTAAGTGTGGAAATGAACAATCTTTTAGATCACGAAGAAATGGTGACATCTGTTTTAATGAGATGTTTCTTTTATTATTTTGGTATGTTTTTTTGAGAAGTATTATTTTGGTATGTTGTGTGCATTAGCATGTTTATGTAAAAATTTTAGTTCATGGATGTTGCAAGGACCTTGCATGAAACTGATAACCTAGTTAATTGACTGAAACCTCATTCTTCTTGCACTGCTGTTTTCTTTTGCCCAGTGCACCATGAGGAGTGTATCAGTTTTGTGTTTGATATATCATGTTAGTTTGGCTATGACATAACTGATTAGCTTTAAGTATGGAAATGAACACTCTTTTATAACTAATTAGCTTTAAGTGTGGAGAAGAAATGATGGCATGTGTTTGGTAGTGAGATGTGTTTTTATTATTTTGATATGTTGTGTGCATTGACATGCTTATGTAGAATTTTAGTTTACAGCTGCTGCAAGGACCTTGCATGAAACTGATTACCTGGTTAATTGCCCAAAACTTCATGCTTCTTGTGCTGATATTTTCTTTTGTCCGGTACACCATGAGGAGTGCATCAGTTTTGTGTTTCATCTATCATGTTAGTTTGGCTATGCCATAACTAATTGGCTTTAAGTGCGGAGATGGACACTCTTTTTTTTTCTGAAAGGAAGAGATGGATACTCTTTTAGATCATGAAGAAATGATGACATCTGTTTGGTAGTGAGATTTTTTTTTTTATTTTGGTATGTTGTGTGCATTGGCATGCTTACGTAGCATTTTAGTTTATAGCTGCTCCAAAGACCTTGCATGAAACTGTTACCTGGTTGATTACTCAAAACATCGTTCTTCTTGCACTGATATTTTCTTTTGCCCAGTGCATCATGAAGAGTGTATCAGTTTTTTGTTTGATAGCATATAAGTTTGGCTTGTAAAATTTCTTTTTTTTTTCCATTATATTCAGTAACTTCTCTACTGCGTAGAGCTTCTTGAAATTCGTGCTGTCCACCTCAGGCTTATGTTTTTGTCTTCATCCCACCATTTTACTTGTCTTCTGACATTTGATTGCAGTTGTACTTATTTGATTGTGATGTGCAGCTCTATGAGTATCAATACAACATGGGTCTTCTTCTCATTGAGAAGAAGGATTGGACTTCTAACTATGAAGAAGTTAGACAAGCATTGGCGGAAGCGACAGAGACGCTAAAAAGAGAACAGACAGCACATGTTGTTGCAATCTCTGAATTTGAAGCACGTGAAGAAAATCTGCGGAAGGCCCTGGGAGTTGAGAAGCAATGTGTTGCAGATGTATGTATCCAGTCCAAACCTTTATTTGTTAGGTGTTATCTTGTTAATATGGAGTATATAACAGATGTTTTTTGGTACCATTTATGATTCACTCCCATAAAATTGAACCTTTTTTTATTGAGTTCAAGTAAATTTTGGGGTTTGCGTGTCAGTTAGAAACAGTTTCTCCTTGTTATGTATGCATGATTGTAATACTTAGCATTTCAGTTGACTTACAGCTTTTTGGTAAGATGACATGAGGCCAAGGTTGTTAAATGCTAGAGTCATACTAAAAAAATTGTAATGGTTTAGGTAGGTACAATTCAAAATGTTTGGAACCGACGATTTAGGCATAAAATTATCTATGAGATCTTGTAGGGTCGTAAACCTGAATAGAATTGTTATAGACTCTTGAACTCACTTCTGTTAAATCAAAGGGAAAATAAATAATAGTTCTTATGTCCAAACTTCAAACCCCAAAACACCACTTCCATTGTTGGTTTTTCTTTCTTTTCACACAGGACCATACTATAGAAGATGATAATGATGGTATTAATGAAATGAATAATATAAACTATTATTATGAGGGACCTTTATATTTTGGCCTAAGTACTATATTCTTGAGTATAAATTCTATCAGATCTCATTTGAGGTAATGTAAACTCTGGAACTCGATAACCTTTCATGTGAGTGTGTCCTTGTTCTTTAAAAATGCAAGGAGGGCATGAAATCTTTAATTTTTTATTTAAATATTTGCATTTGCACGTAAGATGATGACTTAAAAGTTGCTCCAGTTGGCAAGAGCCAGAAGGGCAAGTTAAAATTACTAGTTGGTTTTAAATGTTTTTTCTCTTTTGGGTTTTCTTTTAACCTATACACATTGATGATTAGTACTGTTAAGTGAGGTCTGTTCTTTGTTGATAGCTTGTTGGATTTTTTGCTCCTAGAAGTCTGATACTTATATCGTGGTCAAAAGCCCAAAATATGTGACTTTTGTTGGCCAATAATTTCAAAATACCTAACTCACTATTATATTGTATCTTAAAATCAAACTCAAGCCTCATAATCTGTATTTTAATCTTAAGATATAATTAGTGAAGCTGCTTTGGAAGTCCTGCAAAATAAATTCCATTTGTTTCTTGCTACATAAACCTCTGTTATTGTTGTTTCTTTAGCGTATCTACTATAGTTTTTCAGCTTCAGGCAACATGAAGTCTTAGACTTGCGTCTGCATTGCCTACATGTTAATGTGTTATGAGCTTCAATTATTTTTCTGCTACCAATGTTTGACACCTTTTTGGTATATAAAACATTGGTGCAGGGGAGTGGCCTTCACCCCTCTTAAAGTCTTCGGAACAACAAACTGCATTAAGTTGTAGAACTCAAGGTCTAGTGTTATTTGGAATGATAAGGACTTAAGATCGGCTAAGGTTATGCTATTCTAGGTATTCTTCTTTAGTAGTTAGTAAACTTAAATTTCTTTTGTTTCTGTCATTGAGTTATTTGCACATGCAGCTTGAAAAGGCCTTGCGAGAAATGCGTTCTGAAATTGCTGAAGTCAAGTTTACATCAGAAAGGAAGTTGGATGAAGCTCGTGCCTTAGAGACAGGCTTGGAAGAGAAATACTTGGAAATTGAAAGTAAGTTGCATTCTGCAGATGCAAGGCTAGCAGAAGCAAGTCGTAAAAGTGCAGAAGTTGATAGAAAATTAGAAGATGTGGAAGCTCGTGAGCGGAAACTTCAGAAGGATTATCAGTCTTTCACATCAGAGTACGCTATATATTCAGTTGGCCTGCGATAACTTGTTTATTATGTTTAAATGCTTCTTTTTTCTTAAAACTGTTTATAATGTGTAGGAGGAAGGTGCATGAGAAGGATCTGATTGAACAAAGAGAGCATTTGCATAATTGGGAAGAAAAGCTGAAAGAGGGTCAGAAGAGGCTTGTTGAGGGGCAGCGTTTCCTTAATGAAAGAGAGGATCGAGCAAATGAAGCGGACAAGATCCTTAAGAAAAAGGAAACAGAGATTGAAGAGGCTCGGAAAATGATTGAGGCTATGAATAAATCCTTGAAGAATCAAGAAGAAGATATTACTACACGACTTAGCTCACTGGTTGCTAAAGAAATGGTATGGCTGTTTCTGGTTGTGGTTTCTTCAGGTTTTTCCTTATAATATATTTCTTTGACACTTTGAACTCCAGGAAAGAGACGTTAAGGTTAAGAATCTGGAACTGAAGGAGAAGGAGTTGTATGCCAGAGAAGAAAAGCTCAATGCTAGAGAAAAGGTCTCTTTCTCCTTTCCAGTGTGCCTTAAGCTTATGCCACATTGCCAACCATGCAAAGCAGATACCCTAGCATATCTACATTACAATTGTCTTATGCATATGTATGTTCAGAAATTTGGGACGAAAAACTTCTGTGTAGTTCAACTTCACCTCAACAAGTTTATGCTAATCTGACACCAAAAACTAGCCGAAGCACTACTTTGTTTACTGCTAAGCTTTAGCAAATCCAGTTGTTCCTCTTATGCTCTTGATATATTGCAAGTTAAGGATGCAAAGGCTCTGAATATGATATGAATATTTTTGCATAATAGATCTTTCACGAAAGAAGACTTCACAGAACAGAAAATTTGAGGTGGCCTTGCACCTTTCTGAAGGAAACTTCTCCAATAAAGGAATAGATGGTTATTGCATTTTAACCCCTTTTAAAGTTCTCATGCAAAGGGTCTAACAAATTAACTTTATTTAGAGTGCCCTATAAAGTTGCAGTACCCAGGGCTTGTAACCATGATTTCTTATTAGATCAATGCATCATTTGTGTGTTTGTGACATGTGTCTCGTGGTGCATGTTTGTATATAAAATTTCTTTTTATGCATCTTTATCTGATTAAGATTGTTATTCCAATATCTGTACTAGGATACACTTGCCATTTACTTCCATTATCTTGTTCTCTAGTCAAACAAAACCTTCTTTTATTTTGTTTGCATCAAAACTGAGTCTTTCAAATGACATTTTGAAGGTGGAGATTCAAAAGCTCCTTGATGACCACAATGCAATGTTGGATACTAAGAGACAGGAGTTTGAGTTGGATTTGGAGATGAGGAGAAAAACCCTTGAAGAAGAATTTAAAACTAAAATGGACAGAGTTGATAAAATGCAGAAGGAAATTGAGTGTAAAGAAAATGAAATTGTGAAAAGAGAGGAGAATTTGCAAGTTAACATGAAGAAGTTGAAAGATACAGAGAAGGATCTTGATTCAAAATCAAAAGCTTTGAAGAAATGGGAGGAATCAGTTAAAGGCGATGAAGTTAAATTGGATAAAGAAAAGCAGCAACTATGCAGAGATCTCGAAGAGCTGCAGAAGTCTAAATCTGAACTTGAAAGTTTGATGGCTTCAATAGAAGCAGGGAAAGAACAGATTCTTAAGGAGGAGGAGAATCTGACACTAACCAAGGAAGAGAGAGAAGAACATCTCCTTCTGCAGTCCAAACTGAAGGAAGAAATTAAAGATTGCAGGATGATGAGAGAATCACTATTCAAAGACACAGAGGATCTCAAGCAGCAAAGAGAAAAGTTTGAGGCAGAATGGGAAACATTAGATGAGAAAAGATCAGCACTGGAATTGGATATGAAGAAATATGATGATGAGAAAGAGAAGTTTGAGAAGTGGAGACATAGCGAAGAAGAAAGACTCAAGAATGAAGCATTTGCAGTGAAAGTTAATATTGACAGAGAGTTGGAGGAACTTAGCCAAAAGAAGGAAGCTTTTGAGAAAACAATGGAGCATGAGAGATCAGATGCTGTTGAAGTACTCAAGAGGGAACGTGCAGACATGGTTCGGGAGCTTGAGCTTCGTAAGCATGACCTTGAGATGGACATGCACAAACGGCTTGAGGATATGGAAAGAAACCTTCATGATCGACAAACTGAGTTTGAGAGGAAAAGAGATGTTGATCTTGAGCAAATTAAATCTCTGAACCATGAAACTGATTCAAAACTCCAGAAGTTGAAAGTGGAACAAGATCATATTGAGAGAGAAAGGGAGAACTTGGATTTGCAAAAGAAAAAACTGGAAATTGAGCAGCAAGAAATTCAAATGGACATTGGTTCTCTTCAGACTCTTAGCAAAAATCTGAAGGCTCAAAGGGAGGAGTTCATGAAGGAGAGAGATCAGTTCCTGGCTCTGGCCAATCTGTGTAAATTATGCAAAAATTGTGGGCATCCAGTCGGCGACTTGGAGCTCACTGGTTTCCAGCATGCAGGGCATGTTGAACTGCCAACCCTGGTCTTTGAAGGGAATTTGAAAGCTAAGAGTATAGAAGCATCACCTGACACTAAGGGGTCTCAGTCCATGAGTTCAGCTGGCCGCATGTCATGGCTCCAAAAGTGTTCAAAGCTCTTCAGTTTCTCTCCAGAGAAAAAAGTTGAGAATCTTTCTGCACAATTTGATAGAGAAGCTTTGGATGGTGTTGCCACCCAAGGACCTGGAGCGTCCCATGGGGTTGCTGTTAATTCTTCTGATGTACCACAAGATGATAGTGAGACCAGAGAGAAAGCAAAATCAGAAGGATTAGGTGATGCTGGAGAGGAGATAGAACTATCTCTTGGAATAGCAGATAATTCCATGGATGTCCCAACTGAGATGGTTAATGGTAACAGGAAAATGTTAAGTAATGAGGTTATTTTGCCTAGTGATGAAAATGAGAAGGAAGCGTCTTCTATACTGCCTCAAACTGATTGCCTACCTGAACCTTCAAAACAAGGGCAGAGTCGGCCAAGCAAGAGAGGTAGGCCAAAATATGTAAGAAGAAGCCGTAACGTCAAGACAGTTGTTGAAGAAGCAAGAGAATTCCTTGGTGGCACTTCCAACGAGAAGACGGATGGTCAACTATATTCGAAGGGTTCTATGAGTGTCCAAGAGGATAGCTTAGAAGATTCAGTTCAAGCTGATACAATGACAAGTGCTGGCAACAAGAGACGTATTTCTCAAACATCTGCTGCAGAAGCTAATCAGCTGGATGCTGAGGACAGTGAAGCACGCTCTGATAGTGTTTCACTTGGAGGACCCTACAAGAGGAGACATATTTCTGCTCCTGGAGCACAGAATCCTGGAGAGAAGCGCTACAACTTCAGACGATCAACAGTGTATGATGTTTTTTTGTTGGTTTCTAGCCCCTGGTTTCAAAAATAAACGTCTAAACTTGGGTTTTTAGGTTTGAAAGAAATTAAAAGATTGTGCCATTCAAGTAGCATCTTGCATCTCATATGGTTTCTAAGAGGATTTTGATTGGAGAAAATTCCTTGGCGGAAGTCCAAGTTTTGCTCCTTTCTTCAATCCTTGTAGTTATTAAAAGTGGGCCAACTCAACGTTTCATAATTCTAGGACTTATGTTGCAGTTTTAAGCATTTATTGACTTGAAACTAGACCATGATACCAAGTTAACTATGCTAAACTATAGTGTATAAGTGGTTAATTGAATGCAAAATGTTGCCAATTCACTCTTGTTGTAATTTGTTTTCCTCTGTGTGGAAGCAGTCAGAAGACAAGTGGAATTGAGAAATCGAAACATAATGGTGATGGAGAAGGAACCTCCAAACCATCTGCTGAGACTGTATCCAAAAACATGCGAGCATCACAAGCACTGCAGCAGAAGCCTGTCGAAAGTGTCGCAGAGGTCCAGGAGATTTCATCTCAGAAACTTGTCAGTGTAAGTTCAAATTGCCTTTTGGAAGCTGGGCACTTCTCTCTAAATCTGTTATAATCCTATTGTTTTTTTTTTCTGAAATAGTAATCCTATTGTTTTATCCAGCTGCTTGTATCCTTTTTTCATGTCCTTTGGAAAAATATTCCTATTTCATATCAACATTCATATTGAATGCAATATTCCATACAAAGTGCTCTCTGGGAGGAAAAAATTCCATGTGAAGTGGATATTGCATCTTATGCTACATGGATGTGCAAACTGTTATTTTCATGTATTATTTAATCTTGCATGTATCTGTTCTCCATGTGATCAATGCGTTTTCAACATAACTCATGGTGCATCTTTGACAGCTTGAGACAGAGGAGGCCCACAATATTGCTGTGGAGTCGACTGAATTCAGTCTGCAGACTGGAGATGATGGATTTGTGGTGGATGGGGCTGCAGCAGATGAAGCTGAAGTAGGCACTCCTGAGGGTAGCTCAAGCGAAGATGAAGAGGACGATGATTCAGAGAAGCATAATGCGTCAATAAGCAAAAAACTCTGGAATTTCTTCACAACGTGACGAAGTCGTAGTTTTCATTGCCTAGCATCTCATTCCAATTATTAGTCCAAAGATTGGCTTGCTTAGGACGATGTTTCCTTGTATTCCATGGCTAAAATCTCATCTGATGGTTGAGTCCCTTTGGTTGTTAAAATAGTATGTAGCAGGTCCTAACTTGTTTGGGAAAAATGTAGGGTGATGCTTCAGGACAAGCTAACACTTCCAATCAGCGTACGTGCATGCTTTTTCTTTTTCTTCATGTTAAAGAGCTCCTGCATGGTTCTCTGTAGAGACTACTATTGATTCTTAAACCCTAGGATCTTTTGTATTTGATACCTTTTGATGTTTCTATAAGATATTGTATCAGTTTCTGGTCGGTAGCTCATTCTTTTCTTTTACCCACTGGGGCCCCGATGTTCAGGGCTACAGTCATTCTATTTTGAAGTTGCAACCCACTGATGACAATCATTTCATGGAGAGAGAATTTATCTTTTTAAGTTTTTGTTCAGTGGATCTTCCACCACTTAAATCTTAAAAGCTAACAATTCACTTTACTCATCTTTCCACCAAGACGCATCAATATTGAAGTATGTAAGTTTGAACGTACAACATTATCCGTCCTTTCAGAGTTGATGATGCTTACTCAAAGCCTGTCGTTCATCACACATGCATCACAAGGTGGTAACACGTAGTTAATAACCACAAACTTATTATTCCAAGGTTAAGAATTGTAATTCTACAAGATCTATTACTTTACAAGCAGAAGAGAATTTGTTATGGTTTGTTAAGTAATTTTCTAAGGATATGGTTTAACTCGGATTAAGAACATATGACCAAATTTACTTAAAACGAACATCCCAAATATGTTTTATGGTTTGTGATCAACTTCCCTGTGAAAAATTGTGAATCAAGACTCCACAACATTTTGCTACATGATAGACATTTATGTTACCATAAATGTAAGTCTATGTATACTACGGGTAGTTAATTAATACTAATCTTTTTCGAAGGTTTGCCGGTTCATTTCTTTGTTCTGACCAGATTTAACTGAACTTTTCTTATTACCTAAACTTAGGTTCTCTCCTTTTTTTTCTCTTTCAACTTATTTTTTATCCTCAAATTTATTGGAGATAGATAAGGTATCCAAATATGTAGAATAATGTTAATAAATTGCATTCAATCAGATGCATCAATTCTAGATAACGTAATAATCCTACTGGACATTAATTATATTGGAATAAAATTTCTGATAAAAAATGAAAAATGTTGGAATTTTATTCAGAGAGCCAACAAGAAACATCTTACTAGCTTATTCCAAATATGACTGGAACATGCAGTTAGTAAATCGAATCTGCCAATGGTTTCTTTTTTCCAATTTGCAACACAAATGCACAAAATGAAAGAAGGACAGAACATTACATTAGATTTTACAAACTAATTGTTGAAATGCACATGCAGTCGCATAGTTTCAAAGCTACATTATACAAATTTTAACGTCAATACACTGCACAAAGTGAGGACTGTGCTACTTTTGGGATGCCTACTCGATTAGGACAATAGTTCTAGAGTTAGCTTTCTAAACAGGGATCAGAGTCTGACTGCTTCGGCAAACTCACTCCATTGTTCATCCTAGCACGCGCTTCTGCAAACATCCTTTGTTGCTCAGCCAATGCTTCTTCCTCTGTCATCTCCATACCACTGAATTTGCCACCTTTAGGCGAGTCCTGTCAAGAATAAAATTTCAAAGGTTGGAGTGGAGATTTTGTTTTGTAAGTACTAGAATGAACAATTTTGAAGCAAAGCATGATGATAATAGTTAGATGTGCCAAACCAGAGTATCAAGTTTATGCTGTTCATATGCCGCATAAACCTCCTCAATGTATTCACCAAAACCGAGAACCTGATTACATTATTGACAAAATCAGCACATATTGCAGATAAATAATAAGATTTTACTCCAGTTGATGCAACTATAAGTATTGAATCACAAAAGAGGAATGCATTAAAGCTTTAAAATTCTTAGTAGTTGGAAAAGCAAGTGATGATTCATCTCAAAGTCAAATAAAAATGTGTATTGTGCTTTGCAACCACAGAATGGTGAGTCAAACAAATGCGTGATAGCTCATCTCGTATGTTGTAGATTTAATTAAACAATCCTACAATTATGAATACATATTTTTAAACAACAAGGTGACACAAACAGCTTCATAAAAAATAAGTAAAACTGTATAAGTATACGTAATAATTGAGAAATTAAGAAAAGTGGCAAAATCCAACCTCCAAGGCCTTTATAACATGCTCTGGTGCAATTGTTCTTTTGTCCTCCCTACTACATACTTCATTCGACTCCGAAGAAACAAGGTTGATGAATTCTGCCGATAACAAAAAAAAACATTTAAAAATAAGGACAAAAGAAAAGCATAGATAATGATGATTGTAAAATAACAATGATACTGAAAGGCATCAGTGAAAGTATGTGCATCCAAGACTCTTTTACAAGTTAGATACCCTTTACCTAGACAAGAACCTAGTATTTGGTCGCTATTAAGGTGAAGAACATAGAAGAATGTTAGTTTATGAGATATAATCTAGTATATGTCAAGCACATCTGCATATATCCTCCCGTATATCCTCTTGAAAAGAAAAGAGATAAAGAAAGTAATACAATAACATGTATTTGGAAGCAACCATAATTTTCAGAACAGACACCACAGAGACACGTGAAACTCTCAGAACCTAAAGTCCAAAAGTTGCACGTCGGGTTTCATTGAACCTTACCTACACAGCATTCCACTAGGAGATCTTGAGCATCTCTAGCAACACGAACGTCAGGAGGTAGCATTTCCTTTATAATCTTGAACATGGTAGCTGAAAGGCAATACAAATCAATATCAATAAGCTAAAACCAAAACAGGTTACATTTTCAACCCATTCCAACTAAAAAGTTAAACTTGTAAGAATGTCTTCTGAGTCCCAAAATGTGTCCCTTCAATTGCTATTGGAGGAAGCTTGCCATGACCATGAGACAAGCTTACAGGTAAACAATGGGTTACTTCAAAGAAATACTCATAGGGACTGTGAAAACCTCTCGTAGTGGCAACAGCATCATGCTGCTCAAATTTGACAAGTCTATAAAGGGACCTCATGCGATGCCCCCTCTTCCAAAATTCTGATTAAATGATAAGAACACCGAGCTAAAAGCATATCTACCATAAAATTTCCCACTTGCGCCCATCCTTTACAAAAGCTGCATACCTAATAACGCTGCAGCATGACGACCCAGAAACCCAACACATTTATATTAAATTCATCTATTGCCAACATGATCTAATCAAAGCTACAACATTTACCCTCAATCTGCTGACAGAACCCGAAAAAAAAGGCATGCATAAACGCCATAAAATCTAAGAACAACAGTAAAAATGAACAAAATCACCAGAATCTCATCCGTCAAAAGTAAAGGACGCACATTTCGGGAGCGATACATCCTCCTTCGACTTCCCCACGATGTCCATCGGATCCATCTGCGACGAGAGCCTCGAAAAGGATTACGAGAAGAAGCGCACAGAAGAGGCGAAACGAGATCTGCACCCCCACCCTTCCACCACGCGATTTCCGGGTTGGACACGAGAACGAATCGAAGGAAAACGTTGGGGGAAACAGAGAGCGCAGGAGGAGGAATCGATCAAGAGGGCGATCTGCGACCGGAACGGATCGAACGACGTCGAATTCGATGGATCTCCGGGACGAACTGCCAACAGCTCCGACGATGCACAAATCCCGCAAAAACCGAAGAGAAGGGGGTGCGACGAGGACTTGTTTTTTTTCTTTTTTTTTTTTGCACGCCATATAACTTTTTACCTCCCAACTGACCCTTCAAGGGACTCTTAATACTAATGGCAGTGGGACCCGAAAAGAGGCCCTTTTTTGTGATCAATGTAAACTCGGTCATGTTCTGGGGTACATTGTTTCGTGCTGTTTAAAAAGAGAAAAAAGCGAAAAATCGAAAACCTCAAAAACTATTTTTCAAATCCGAACAAAATCTAACACATTTTTTTAAAATTTCAGAATAATCATTCCGGGAAAGCCAATGCAAATTTAAATAATTAAAATTATATACATATATATATATATGTTTTAAATTATCATAATATGTGTATATATATATTCAAGATGTATCATATTTAATTATGATACATTTTGTCTCTTATTTTATAGATTATTTGATTTGAAATTTATAATTAAAAAAAATAAAATAGAAAATAAGGTGTACTCTACTTAAGAGTACACCTTTGTTAAACCCTAATATATATAGTATAATTTTTTGAATAAATATTAAAAATTTATATACAACTAAAACGTATAATATATGGTTGATGGTAATATTATTCATAACTAAAATAAGGACCCGAAAAATTAATTAAGATTTTTTCTAATTCTAGAAAAATATCTGAAAATAGTAGGATGATCTTTTTATTCGTAAAAAAAATGTAAAAGAAACTAGCGATAATATGTTTAAGCAATAACTTCAAAGATCATGAAAGGGGATCTTACGAGTCATATGCAATTTAAGAAAATATATTGTTTTATCAATATTTTTATTTTTAAAATAAATTATGATCAAACTCTACACCAACAAACCTTAACTTGTTCATCAAGATTTTGATCCAAACAGTTGTAACGATAATTCAATCCATCACGAAAGGTATTTAAAATGTTCTGACATACAAATTTATTTCTTAATTAAAATTTATCAAAGTTTAACGATAATTAATTATCACATGATATTATGAAAAATATTAAAGTTATTGTTTGCTTTTCCCCATCAACATTTATTACTAAATTTTAATCTAATGATAAATCCGAAAATATGTCGAACCTTTATATGTTCACATTTTTTTAATTATATTTGTTCGAGCAATCAACAACCTATCTGAATATTAGTCATTTAAAAAAAAAGTTGAGTTTCTTAGTTTTATTTGTCAAGTTTAAAAATTATAAACATACTCTTTTTAGTGGTATCTATTTTTTTGGTTTAAATGTTTTTTTCGCAAATTTCAGTTGACTTATTATCTTCTTTTAGTTACTCTTATAAGCTTACTAGGAACTAAAATTATATTATTCGATGTGCAATAGAAAACTACATAAATGCCAATTTGAAGTTTTCGATTCCAATTATTTGTGTTTCTTAAGCGCTTCCCAAAGGTAAACATTTTTTTCTAAATCATCCCCTTAACCAACTGATGGTTGATAATATCGTTTGTTAATATAGTTAAATAACATTTTTTACATCAATCAGATATGCAATTTCGACTTATGGATTTGTTAGCAAATTGATATAATTTTTTTATTCATTATTTTGAAACATAATAATACATATGTTGATAAGTTTTTTTTCTATTCAAATGACTTAAATACCCTTGAATTTATTTGTAAGTCAAATTTAGTTTACTTAAGATGTCTAAGGTGTAGATGCATTTGTATATTAGAATATTATATGTGATTTTAATAAATTTAAAAGATGTCCTTGCCCTTAAAATCATTATGCATAGTGTTACTAAGTTTTCCCATTTCAACGTATTTTCAAGTAAAAGTAATAAATAACAAGGGGAGAGTACTAGGGGAAGAGGGGCATCGGCTTCATATGGCCTTCTCAATCTCTCCTTAGGTTCTTTTTCTTTTACAAAGTTAAGAGTTTAATTAAAAATAATTTAGCCGACAAACATCAATATGATTAATGAAGAATGATTAGATGTTAAGAATGTTACACCTGAGAACTGGTGATCAGAAAATGAATTTACTTAGATGTAGAAAAGAAGGTTGAATGAACATCTTATCCGTATTATCAGCCACACGAAATATGTACAATTTTTTGGCAGAAAATGCCACTTGAATCAAGTTACATAATGTATGTACCCGAATACGACAACCATCAGTTGTTTCCGAAAGAACAAAATGCGTAGGGAGCGAAGGCAACCAAACCTATCGGGAAGATGCGACTTCTGAGTTAGGTCATTAGCTATACCATTTTGAACAACCCTCTTGCTGCTAACAAGTCATTGCTCTGTTATCTACTTGATAACATATACTAATGAACATGAGATCTTACCGCATTCCTTTTAGCATCTGGAAAGAAAGCTATGAAATTTCGAGGACATTTTAGCATATCCTTTTGAAACTAGTGCTCGATCCCGCCTCCCTTTCTTTCTTGCTCTATACAATAAATCTTCAGTATCAAGTACATACGAGACCTGGTCGCATACACATTTCACAAAAAAATGACTCAGCAGTTGAAACTGTATTAAGCTAACCATGACATTCATAAAATGATTACTGATATAGTTAAGTACCTTATAAGAACCACAAGATATTTTACACTCCAAATCATTGATAAGTTGAATCCCATCCATGGCTTTGCAGGAAACTGAATGCTCATCGTCATCCCTATTTTTACGCTTATTCCTGCAGGATGTTTACCAGTAAAGAAATAGACGTCCCAAAATAAATAATCCAGACGTTCATACCTTCCAAGGAAAACTTCATTTGCTCCTTTCCTACTGGAAACACTTGATAAGAACTCGTTATAAAGATAAGCTGAAAAGTTGGGATCTATTGAAACTGCAGTGACCTCTGGCTTATCATGTCCATATTCCATAAGCTCAATAGAGAACCGTGTTACATTTGAAGGCTGTGAAAACTAGAAAAGCAAAGCATGTCAATGGTGAGAAATCGCACCACCCCTTTTCTCGGATAAATACCGCAAAGGATTTAAATGCTATAGTAACAATTCTGTCTCCACAATGCACTTAAAGCAGAAGAAATCATGTTCCATAAACAAGCAAACTCAGTTTCTAAATAGCTAGGAGTTAAAAAGACAAAAGCTTACAAATTCAAATCGGTATATGTTTTCATCATGAAGCAGGACTCTTGCGTTCTCGTGATAAACTAGATCCAAGAATTTCCCTGGTTGTCTTGATTTTTCATATAAATAAAGCAGCTGAAGTTTATTGTCCATCTCATCTGAAGCTATAGCTTGAAGCTGAAAATTAACAAAAGCAAGTACATATATGAATTATGTTCAACAATCCAAGATTTGTGAATAGTATGTCCTAGACAAACCTGTTTAACAACTCTATAGATTAGCTTATCCAAAGTAAAAAGAACATAAGATTGTGTTCCTATGATAGCACGGCAATCATCTTCAAACTTGGTGTTATCAGCAGAACCATCAAGCAGGTTGTAGAGAGCACTCAAAAATCTGCAATATCATACATGATTCAGACATTTCACATGATCAAGTTCTCAAAACTGAAGTGGAGCATTAAAATATACTTGGCATATTGATATGGAGAGTTTGCATCTTTTGAAGATTTCCATTTCTTTTCTGCAGCCAATGAGTTCGTTTTTGCAGATAGTATCCTTTCATATAAAATCTGCTAAGCACAATTTGTCGTTATTAATCAACCAATAAAAGTAGCCTACTAATAGTCATTACAAAAAGGAAATAAGAAAAGGATGGGGTTCAACCTGATGTAGCCGGAATAGCACATAAAATGAATCACTTCCATAAAATACCCTTGAAAATTTATCATCCCTGTCAAGCAATGCTGTAGGTACATGCTTCGAAAGAGGCTTAACTGTGCTCAAAAAATGTTCTGAAAATGTCAATGATGTAATCTCTCCATCAGCATCATGTGCTTCAGCCATTCCTTCAGCTTCACCCTCACTTTCAGCCTTGGGTTCTTGATCACCATGTTCAGCATCCTCCTCTTCCTCATCATGATCTTCATGAGAGCATTCTTCACCGTCACCAGATTCACTACCAGAAACATCTTCCCCAGCTTCTGATGCATTCCCACTATCCTC
This sequence comes from Pontederia paniculata, assembly GCA_001647135.1. NCBI lineage: Eukaryota > Viridiplantae > Streptophyta > Magnoliopsida > Commelinales > Pontederiaceae > Pontederia > Pontederia paniculata. The sequence goes on along the minus strand of LTAE01000080.1, from coordinate 101,757 downwards.
TGTAGTCCTATGTGCACTTTCCTCGCCCTCATCATCAGCGTCATTTTCCCCTGCAATCTCGCCACAGGTCTCTGTCTTAACAGGCTGTTGGCTAGTGGAACCATCCTTTTCTTTAGAAGCCATACCTATGGCAGCATCCTCAAAATCTACAAAATTATCCTCTTCAAAATCTCCATTGGGAGACAATTCACCTTCTTCTCTTTCAACCTTATGGTTGTTAAGGGCAGCAGGACCTTTATCAGTGTCCTGGCCATTACTAATGTCAGTGGTGTCAACTCCATTGGCTGAGGTGATTGGTCTTCCATAATTGTCAACCTAGCGCAATTGAATAACATAAATGTTAAGTTCTCGAGGAAACTGTCAACTTAATCTTTTTGCACAATATTGCTCATTTTGCATCAAAGAGAGAAAAATATCTTTAAAGCAGCATTAATTAAATGATTAGTGAACAAATGGCGTTCTCCAGACTCTAATTATGCAAATCACACTGATGGAAAACATAACATCAAAGATATCTGTAACGATAAACCAGATATTAAAGTGGAAAATTCACACTCTATAGGTTTTAACTTTTAAACAAAGCACTTGGTAAATGTTTTTGAATCAACTAACGGCTCAATTTTTGAAAACAAATTGTAGCAGGAAGAAGCTTTCTTATGAAAACCTGAAAATGTCACATCATCTGACAATGAGATTTAGTACTAAACTATAGTGAATGTTCTTTTTTGTTACAAAACTATTTTCAACTTCTCCCATAAACTTCTCTTCCTTTTATTCCCATGCCAGAGGAAGAGAATAACGCAGATATGAGATGATCACACTAGGGTGATCTTTTTGTCACTGAATGTTCCAATACAATCATTGTATCTGAAGGAGGATAACTATCAATATGTAGACGACAGAAAAGTCCACGAATCTAACCAGAGTTTCCATGAGAAATTCCTTTGTCTATGGAAGTCTGGACCAAATTATCATAAAAAAGATTCCATCTAGCAAGATTTTAAATATAGATCATGTTAAATTCAAACTTACAATACCTCTGTTAATGGTACTATTGAATTGTTGTCTCGAGGTTCAACCATGGTTTCATTTCCAGAAAGACCAGTTCTTGAAATTGTGCACACACCTGTGAGAAGGATGATGCAGAAATGTATGTTAATTTGCATTCAGGAAAAAAAGAAAACAGCTGAAAGAGGTGTCCATGAACCTGAGGATATGCCCATGTTAGTTCTTGCTTGTTCAGCCCTTCTGGCAATATAAACGTTATCTGCCAACTGCTCTGCACAAGCATTTTGTAGAGTTATTCCAGATGTTTCATCAGCCACAGAGCAATTACCTTGAGCTTGCCCTGGAAGGGGATTATTGCAAAGATTGTCACCATGATGAGCAGTGAGATCCATGTCATGAAAACCATTTTCAGTAACTGTTGTTTCACCATTTGCTAAGTGAGGCCTGCAAGAAACAGCTTGCAGCGTATTGTCACTACCAATACTTTGTTTTATAGAACCAGCACCCCTCTCGCCTTCACCCAAAATCAACGTAGTTTTGGAAGCCCGATTTTTAGGTTTCGAAACATCTTGAGTGTCTTCTGCACCTAGGGATCGTAGTTGAAGCCCCAGCATAGGTTCCAAAAAGGAAGTCCATACAGTCATGACCTTTTCCATCTGATCTGAAGATGTGCAAACTTCTCCAGACGAGTACTTTATAATCTGATACAAATCTTCATGAATATCCAAGTCTAAGTACTCAAATTCCATTTTGGGAACTATTGGGCGCCTATTTCCAGCTGCAATTGTGAGAAGCACATCATCCTCTTTCCTCTTCTTATCATTAACTTCTTTAATCTCGGCCAACAAAGCTATTCAGAAAAAAAAAGGAAAAAGTTGACAACAAGTTACATAGAGCTAAAGTAGAAGAATATAAGAAAGGTACAGTTTGCATTGACGTAAAGAGATAATTTAACACTACTAACAATAATCCACAAGGATATCATGCATTGATTATAAACAATATTTATACTCATGATACTTGTAAACTTATATAAATATAATGCATACCTTTTGTGCTCAGATTCTTTGTATCTTGTTGTTTAAAATAGAAACTACGATGGTCAAGTGATTTATGATGGTTTTTGGCATAAATTTCTGCCCAAACTTTATTGAAATCCGCCCTGCACCTAGACCATTCCTCTTGCTTTTGCTTCAAGCGCGTTAAGATGACTGGCAATGCAAGACTAGCATTTTTTCGCAGCACATCCATGACATCAAGGCCATGATCTCCATATAATCGTTCAATGCAACGTAAATTCAATGCTGCAAGTAAGCAAAAAGAAAATGAGAAGGGGTAATAATGTATAGGTTCTACAGTGGCTTAACCATTAACATCTCACGAATACTGACAAGTGAAGTGATCTTCAATGCGAATTGGATTCTCGGGCTTGACTGGGTCTTGCATCATTTCTATCAATTCCTCAACTCGCTTTGTTGTCACATTCACAGATTCTAATAACATATCCAGCTCAAACCTGAACCAAATTCAGAACAAACATCAGAACTATAGAGATGGAACAATCAACAATCTACAGAAAAAGAGCCAAATCTATTAACAATAGCAAATTCAAGCAAATAGATATGACAAAATGTTCAAAAGAAAATAGAGAAAATGACAGATATAATGCTCAAAGTAATTAACAACCGTAAGATGCATTTTTTTCCGACTACAATTTATTAAACAAAGAAATGTCGTTTATTGACTGAAGGAGGCTAAGCACCTATCATCTTCACATCTAAATAAACTTTCTTCATATTGGTTCTTGCGCATATGCTTAAAAGAATAATCCTCGCTTCCAGAAGTTACTGATACCCAGACATCATTCAGAACTGATGCGCCAAGTTCAGTCCTGTGGCTTGCAGGAGGCACTGTATACTGAAGTAGAAAACAATTATAAGTATGATTAAAAATGACTAAGAGCTTGGGAAAAACATAAACTTGAAACTGTTACTACATTTTTAGGCAGAAGTCGATAGCTAGTGGTACAACGTTGACAATTTGAAAGGTCAAGCTCTGATATCGGTTTGTACAAATTGTACTTTTCTTTGTTTGAAACCAAAGGAGCCTTGTGAGATGGTCCATCTTTTAAACTGTATGCAGCACTTTTGTCGATCCTTTCTTTCCCCCTTTCTTTTTCTTGTTCTTTTCCCCTTTCGTCTCTTTCACGTTCTTTTTCTCTGTCTCTATCCTCAAGTTTGACTGACTTAGTCATGTGCCCTACACACAAAGGTTTTGTTAGTATACAACCTAAAAAAAATCTCTTTGAATTAGCTAAAACTGCATAACTAGTATGCTTGAAATCTCTAGATTTTTCTAGCATATTTCAGCCACTAGGCAAATCTTGGCGAGGACAGAAAAATTAATGACATTCAGCTGACAAGGATGCAAAAAAAAGAGATTAAGGGACATACTTTTGTTGAATACACCTGCAAGAAATCCATCTGCAGAAAAGGTCCATTCAGATTAGTTAAGGAATAAATTTTGACAAAAGAAACTAGAGGAAGAAGAAAAAAAAGAAATTGAGTATACCTATATTCTCACAATGGGTCAAAAATTCATTGAAACCTTCCACAAGATCTGGATACTTTCCAAGAATATCACTAACCTGAAAAACATAAATGAGGCACATTTTCATTCTGAAAGCATCAAGGAACAGATGAGTCCTAAGTGGCAAACAGAATCTCTTTTTTAATGGAAAAAAGGGATTATGGGAGTCATCCCACTAAATTAAGTAGGTGGAGAATGTACATCAAGGATTAGCACTATACAGTATCACTAAAAAGCAAAGGTATATCTCTCAAAGTATCACCCCATCATAATGTCTCACTTGAATCCCTAATAAATCCAAAAAAGCAGGTGTAGTATATTCTCTGAATAATATCTAGTTTTACCCAAGTTTTGTTGTTTCTCTGCGGTCTTAGGCACCACAAATCAGCCAATGGTGCAAAATCTTGGAATTCCTAGTCAAGAACTGGCATACAGAAGCTAATTATTTTACTCCAGTATTCTTATAAGCACAAAAAGAAAAAAATTATAATCCAAGAAAATCCAGAGTGCAGGTCCATTCGATATCTAAGATTTTTTAGAAGAGAAAAGGATGGCAAGGCAATGGAGTTGTGTAAGGCTTTAACACTCCCTCCCTATTTGAGTATACGGGACATCCACCATTTTGGGACTTCCTAAGGTTTTAAAACATCCTGAATGGAAAACCTTCCAGGAAAGAAAGCACAGCAAGGCCACCGTTTGGCATTTGTAATGGATGATATACTTTTTTCGGTCAAGGTCTAGGACCCATCGGTGTCCATGATTACTAACACCTGACTAATCCGGTGTTCAGACGGACGCGAAGGTAAATCCTAGCCAAGATAGCGCCTTTGGAATTCGAACTCGGGAATACTAGTCCCTTCTCCTAGGACACAGCCCTTCTAATCAGCTGTGCCAACCATCGTTGGTTGTAATGGATGATATACTTTAAGGTGGTCCTGAACGGTCCTCAATACAAAAAGGAACTTTAGCCATGTGCTACCCATCACTGGATTCGGTGCTAAAACAAGCAACCGGGTTTCTAGTTAAATATAATAAAAAAATTAGTAAATTACTACATTAAACTTAAAACAATAACCAGCCAATTTCAATTTTCGAAACCAAGAATGGAAATATAGTACATTATTTTCATGGTTTTGTGACTAGGGCAGTTATATTAAGTCCATAAGTTACTGTTTAAGATGGACAAAGTTCAACTCTCAAAAAAGAATGATAGTGAAAGCTTTTAAAGTAGTGATCTTAGACAATGGACAGTTCAAAGCCTGAGAAAGATAAAAACACACAACAAAACCTTTTTTTTCCTGAGAGAAAGAAACTCAAATTTTAGATATCACAATATATAGACAAACTTCAACTCATGGAACCATCACAGTTAACAAAAAATATAGCTATACTACCAGCATAAGCAACTTAAATGTAGATACTTCATAATGAAAATCTTACCAGATTTTTCAGTTCTGTTCTGGTAATAATTTCCTGGCTGTATATGTGAAGGCATTTTAAAAACTCCTGGTATGTGTCATGTTGAAACCTCTCCTTAACTTTCTCACAGAAATTAAATTCTCGGGTATATACATCTGAAACGTCACGATTAAACAATGAGGACTTGTAGGATAATAGTGTATGTTAAGATGTTTTTATTTGGGTGAAAGTTATTTCTATTAATCAAACATCTATGCTTCAGGTCGGAACAAGATGCTGTTAATCTGGCAAGCCAAAAGTAAAAGATATGAAATATATGCATCTATATTTTTTTTGAGAGGTGTATCTATATTTTTTCCTTTTACCTTTTGTTACAGTCCATTTTCCGATAACTATTATTTTCACTTGTAAAAGTGAAACGGGGAAAGAAGAAAGGTCTTGACTATTGTGTTTGTGGAATATCATAGCAAACAATCTAACATGAGAATCTATTGGCAAACAGTATTTTGCATTAAAAGTAGTCAGTTTTAGGACTATGATGACAAAATTGAAGAAAAGGTGAGTTGCAAATGTTGTCAGAAACTCTCAAAAAAATAAAAGAAGAATGATGTCAGCATACCCAGCAATTACATTAATTGAATTATAATCAGGACTTTAATGACAATTTGACAGAAAAGGTGAATTGGCATGTTGTCGGGACTATCAGAAAATTGAAGAATTGCACCAGCATCCCATGAGGGTTAAAAAGCTGATGAGTCTGAATATTCGCTCATACCAACTCTAAGAAAACGACCATTTCAGTAAAGCAGCATACTCTGAAACCTGATTAAGAACCTTGGAGTTGTCTTAGTCAAAATAATATAGAATCTTATGGTTGTAGTTAATGTGTTTAGTAACTAATGGCTATTGACATAAACTGCCAATGTCATTGCTCAGCCTTGATAGGTTTCATGATGGTGTAGAACCCATCTCCAGTAATGATATTGTCAAAAACATAGCTCATATTTCAGTATACAGTCAGGGTTTGAATGATGATTAGTCGTCCATTTTAACTCTGAATAACACAATAAACCCACCAGAAAAGGGAATCCACTAGACACCAAACAAAAACTTCATGGTCTGACCCTCAAAAGAGACTTTATAATATGTCCTGTTCCTTTTTTCTCTTCAGAGGGTTTGTCCTTGTTAGGCATCAGCATAGTGATGACAAAAAGATGAGCATGCTTTAACCAATAATGTTAAGCTGAAAGGGATGGTAAATATAGAAACATAAGCTGAATTGAATGAAGAGTGAACACTGAAGTACTTACTCTTCAGAGCGTTTTTGTCATCGATTGATGAAGCCGAAATACTATACATGCCAACATTTTCACCTCCTTGTTCTACAGGTTTTTCAGTCACAGAGACATCACCCCTTCTGAAAGAAGATTTATGCTTATGTTCTGAACCATCAACATCTCTGCTGTCATGATCTAAGTCCATCCCATCTCTTTCATGACCTCTCCTGTCTCTATCTTCCTTTCTCTCTTTTTCTTTCTCAGTACGCCTTCTTCGATCATGCTCCAGATCAGCACGATCAATGCTGCCGCGGTCAACATGAGGCATATAAGCTCTGTCTCTCTGTGAAAAAAAGACTCGTAAGTAGGCCACTTTAAGTAGCATATTGATAGCATGTTGATCTGTTTAAAGAATATGTGCATGTAAATATGAAAATCCAAGAGTTTACATGCACATTTGGGCCTTACAAAAGTGGGAATCACATGCTACTCCACGGGATTATAAACAAATTCAATTCCCCGCATCAAGATCCAATACATGATGGAAATCAATAAACGAATAACGAATAAATCACAAAAGCAGCAAACACCTTGTCCCCATGAGGATGCCTTGAGGTAGCCACAGGACCTCTGTCATCCTTCCGTGCAAAACCTCTGCCAGCGGATGAGTGATGTGGGCCCATCATTGCAGAACCATCAGGCAAAAAGTGTTTGAATTCTTCAAGCAAATCATGGTGGTTCTGAAAGAGGGCTGCCACCTAAAAAACATGCATGCATATATTTACATACGGATAAGTTCCCAAATTTTTGATATCCTTAAGAACTATAGCAGTATCACAAAGTAAGCTACCTCTTGGTAGACTTCATGGATGGATTTATTCTCTCTCCGATACATATTCAGAATATCTAAGAATGACTTATAAACATGCTCATCTTCATTGAATCGATTCTGCATGCAAAAGGAAACACATCAAAATGATACTAAATGTTGTGGCTTGCAGAAAATTTATGAAACCACAAACAAAGATGTAGATTTGTCTTATACCTTTATTTTATTAACGAAATTAATGGCTTCATCAAATTCCACGGGTTTCTTTTCTTCCGCTATTTTAATCTCATATCCCTTAGGCAAGAATGTGTTGAATCCCAATATAAGGTCACGATGCCCCTTGAACAATTCCTTAACCCTTGCAATAACACCAGTTGTGTCGATCCTGGGAAGTAACAGACAAGAAGAAAAACATTAGATATATCATTGATGGCTCAAAGTAAGATAAGCATTAAGGGGATGATGATGAACCTCTGACTCTTGAAGTCTTTCATGACTTCAAGGAATTCATCGTATTTCTCCCGGTTGTCCTGAAATATGTCCTTCACAGCCTTCAAATAGGCCAAGGCATCATTCGTCGTAAGCTTTGTTGTACTAGTGCTACCAGCAGCTGCCGCCGGCGCCATGTAGGTCTTCAGAGACCTTCAAGAAAACAGAAGAGAAAAACCCATCAAACAACAACAGATCAGAGCACACAATAAAAACTCTTAAACTAGTTTTTTTTCCTACCAGGATCTAATAGGGTTTGCGTAAACTATGAACACAAGAATTACACATTTCTAATATATCAAACCTTTAGAGAATGGTCTGTGAATCTAAGCATATCACTGCGAAACACAAAATCGAGCACATTTACTCAGTATTTCGCGCACAAAGGAGAAAACGAGTACCTGCTCAGCCAAAAAAATCAAAATTTTCGACGTCCTTTACTATTTTTTTCGTCCATAACCATGAGCCTTAAAACCCAATCGTCGACAAATTCGATTTATCTTGCACTTAAACGGTTTAAAAGACAGAAGGAACCAGTCATCACCAACGGCACGCGAAAGCAAAGAAAAAACATGCTGAACAGTCGACAAATTTCCAGACACGAGCAAAACGTAGGCCATTACAAAACGAAGAAGGGGAGAAAACTCACGGATCCGCCGCCGACACGTTGAGTTGCCTCCAGCGGAGAACCTATCAACCGCCACCCCTGCGCGGCCCCTTCTCTATCCACCCATCGACCGGACGACGAGGAAGGTAAATAACAGCAAGCAAGCGCCGGCAAGAACCGATTTTTTCCTTCTTCCAGACCTACGGGAGCTCCGATTGCACCCTAATCCGAGCCGACGCCGCGATTTCCGCCGTCCCTCCACCACTGCCGGCGCTACGAACGCCGATCGAACTGATCCGGGAGCGCGAATTTGAAGGGGGATCGCGGCCTGTACGCACGACTCTGGAGTCGCGAAGAACGCGAAGGAGGAGGAGAGAGCACGAGAGCGATGGAGAACAACGAGGAGAATGGAATCAATCGCCTTCGCTGCTTCTTTTCTTCTTCCAATGGCGACGGAGAGGGGAAGCGAGCGGGGGGACGAGACGAAGGCCTTCAATTAAAAAGGGACGCGGGTGAGGGTTGCTTTAAGCTCACCGGGAAATTGCCGAGGCCACGATCGAACCCTTCGTACCCGTCCGATCGGACCGCGACGGCGAATGATGCGGTCAATCTCGTCGCGCGAACGGTTGGCTATGGGAAACAACGCCACCCGTCGGATGGGATGATTAGAGTGCCTCCTGGACGGTGGCGATTGCGTATTTATTTTCACCCCTGGTTTTTGACATAACTCTCTTTTTCATTTTTATAACAATTAATAATTTCTAACACGGATTTTTAACTTTTTGTTAAAAAAATCAGTAGATTATTATTATTATTATATCATAAAAATATAAAATTGAATATTTAAAATTTAAAATATAATAATAATTATATTAAAATTAAGAGTTCAACAAAAATTCTACTTAAGTAGATTACTTATCTTCTCAATTGTTAGGGATTGTTTGATGCATTCCTATTTTTATTAATCGATAATTTAGATCACCGTTAAAATAAACTATCATTTTATAAATTATCGGTAACATCACATTATATTATTTGGAAAGTACTACTAAATATAAATTATAATTTAAATTGTTAATAAAAAATTATTAAAATATCATAAAAAATATTGAACGTTATTAATATATTATTTTATATAAACAAAAGAGTAAACATAAAAAAATGAGTTTCGATATATGAACTTTATACTCCATAAAATAATTTTAACAAATCAAGAAGAGGTTAAATAATAATATTTTTGAATAAAATATAAATATTTTAAAAATTATGTTGAATGAATAAATTTGTCAAAGACACATTTTATGAGTACCATCTTGATTATCAATAAAGTGATTATTTATATTATTAAAGAAGTAAAAATCATCAATAATGTGTTGTAATCAAACACGATAATACGATGGACCTTATAAATTTTACTTTAGATAATCAGTCATTTAAATATATTATCTCATACCAAATGGTCCATTAGATTTTAAATCTGTGATGAATACAGAAAAAATTGAAAAAAAGAAATTTTAATATTGTAGATTTAATATCTTATAATTGAGAAGATAAATAAATTTACTTATATACAATAGCACTTTTATTTTTCATAAATTAATATTTAAATAATAACTTTTTTATCTAAATCATATGGCATCGTGATTTCATGCATCTCTCTCTCTCTCTATATTATATATATATATTATAGTTTTTTTTAAAAGTAATAAATAACAAAATTTGAAGAAAAAAAGTGGGCTTAAGATGATAATACATGAATGTCCGATAAAATTGGACTCTTTTCCTTTGTAGATTCCTATAAAATTGGATTTGACCGGTTAGTATAAGAACTACCACATTATTATAAAAGTTTATATAAGTAGATATTATTTTGGTGACAGTCGTGATTGGTCGTTGGATTAGAATCCAACGGACATAAAAAGATACAACATCAACTCCTTAGCTGCAAAGCTTCTTTAGTTTATAATAATCTAACTTCAGTAAATTCAATTTACTACTCCTACTAGTATTCGATAACGAAGTTTAACTCTGTAATCACTTCTTTTGTTTCTTTGAAGATTTGAGAACCTTTTCACAAAGAAAAGTCAGAATAATTAAATAATTTGATATTTTTATAATAATGTCAGGCCTTTTTAATGGATTTAATATTTCAATTGATCTTTATTTGATTCGCAATTAAATAATTTGTTAAGCTAGTTATTGCCAAAATTATTGAAGGCGAAGCGGGCTCGTGATTTGTTAAACAATTTGAGTAAAAATTAATTCTTTTAAATATTTTTTTAAAATCTATAATATTTTTTAGCACATAAATAGAGGAGCTATCCTAAGGTAATTGTTAACTAATTAACACAAATCACTAATTAACAAGTGCAGTGCAAAAAAATTGTTTCCATCCTCAAAATAATAAAATTGGAGCTAAAAGTTGTGTATAGCAGTATTTGCCATTATGTATGGAGCAACATTTTTTTATTTTTCGATTATCCAATTTTCAAATTTTCTATCTTAACTAGTTCATGTGATCTCGAAACATAAGTTTGATTAGTGCGGATGACACTCCTAAATTGATATTAAAATGAACCGAAAAACCATGTTTAACATATTATTTGATTCTCTTAAAAGTTTTTATACCAGACATCAATATTATTTTCCTAAAAAGAAGATTTTGCAAATATTCCATTTGTATTTTTTTCCCTATCCTGGTTTAGTTTTATTCTATGTTATCAAACCTAATTATATTTCTTCTATTACTTTTGGTAGTTAGGGTCTATGATTTGAATACTTATTATGGAGGGTGGATTGCTCTGAGTTAATGGATAAAAATTGTTAGATTTAGGAATAGACGAATGTGGATATGTAATTTAACTTTTAATAAAGAAATGATAACTCATTGGGTAAGACATTATTTTAAAGTTAGGATAGAAAAATAGTTCTAATAAATGGAATTCGTTTTGTTCATTTTTAATATGTTCTTAACTAACAAAATATCTGAATTATTATTTAAATATATTTACTTTATAGTTTCTTTTTTATTCTATCAGATACTTGTGACTTGAGAGAATGTCATTGGCTACTGTTGCTAGTGTTAATAGTGCTAATAGTTCCAGTCATATATAATTACATTTATGAAGCATATTATGTGCTAAATCATTGTTTAAATACTTTCATTTAATCATCTTTCAATCACATTCAATTATTGCAAAACATATAATTTAAATATTTTATTTTTTATATTACTTTTTAAGTTATCATTATCTAATTATATTAACCAATCATGTCACATTTAAATATATTTTTTTAATAATATTATATATTAATTTTTTGTTCCAAAATGTTTAACTATGTCATATCTAAATTATTATTTAAATACTCGTATTCATCATTTTTGTATATTAATAAACATTCATCAACATAGGGAGAGTAATACAACATTTTCTCTTGCATGCCCCTTTCTTGAAAATACATAGGTTCTTTAACACTTTTGAGTATAATAACATATGAGAATAAGAATATTTGGATCATTTTCTTGCTTCACAATTGATTTCTATATTCATGTTTAAAATATAATAAAAAAAGTCAAATCATATTTTAGTTGAAAAGATAATTGTATCTCAATCATAAATATTAAAATATAAAGTGTTCCTTGTGGAGCAAAAAAATTTACATCTAAGAAGTTTTGTGGTTACTAAACATAGAACATTGGAGGTTATAGTTTAAGCACAACTAGACTTATCACTCATTCTAGCTGGTACAATGTTCAATGAATTTGTGGTCAATGAAGGTGTATGGAACTCCAACCTCCTATAAGTTGTGTTGCCTTCGGATGCCATGATACGCATCAAACCCCCACCCCTTTGGGCACCCACTTTGTGTGCAACACTAGACCACATCATACGGTAACACCTTTCATATACCACTTCTCAATCGAACTAGCATATGAATCATTTACAACAACTAATAATCAAGTAGGTGATGTGTTATGGCCAATGATATAGAAATGGAAGGGACTAAAAATAATAAAATACTTTCTATGACATGTGTAGTTATGACAAACTCTCAATTGCAATCCTATGGAAGTCACAAGGTATTATCGCAACTCCATATGCTCTAACTAAAATAAAGATGAAGAAACAACTCTTCATGTGTCAAGGGACTACTTAGAGTCGTAAACAATTTGGGGGCAAGTACTTCACATGGGTACAAGGACTTTCTTCTCTGATACGAAAGTTTGATTGTGGCTCACGCATAGTCTAAAATTAAAGCAGGGAGGCAATCATTGCATGGAACATCATCTTTGGTGCAACAAGTTGGTTAATATGGAAGTGGAGATGTGCTTTAACATTCGATTGATTTTACTTAGGTTCATGATGCAAACTACTAATACTAAGGAATGTGGTACAATCTGGTGATGCTTGTACAACATACATGCTTAATTTCATGACTTTGAGATTTTCGTGGTCAAGACTACATGCAGAAAAATACAGATGGGTCTGCCAAAGGTATGTCAGGGTTAGCATATGTCAAAGGTTTATTATGAGATCACGAAGGATGATGGATGCAAGGATTCCTCCACAATGTTGGCATAGCAATATTGCTACTAGCTAAGTTGTGGTTAATCAAGTCTGAACTTCAAATGGCATGCGATTATAGCATCATCAAACTCATACTTTTGTTGGTTTATAAAGAATAACAACACATCTTATTCAGAGGTTAAAAAATTACATCCCTAATGCAAAAGTGATATAGGAGCATGTCGGAGATTTTCTACGAACACCTTATGAGTGATCGTGTAACTCATTGATAGAGATCGAATCATGAGGAGATGGAGCATGTTGTCACAACACACATACCATTGAAAGTCCTCATGAAAAGCACACTTGGAGACATCCCAAAACATTAGTTATGGCATCCTTAAATAGGAGAAGATAGTTAAAGAGACAGGGGGCAACTGTGTGTCCGTAACAACCCGATTGCTCCCACAACATCTTAAGCATAACACATCGTGTCTTAGATCATCTTAATATACTTGATACTGAACACAAGTATTGCAGTGGAGACTCCTACTAAAGAAGTATATATATAGACTCAACCCAAATTCTAACATCAGTTTTCAGTTGTTTGGCTTCTTCAGTGTCAAGCTGAATTTTCTTTGTTTCTCATCTTCAAGATGCAACAAATTCTTAGAACTCGTGTTTATATCATTGTGAACATATCAAGCGATCTTTGAAAAAAGTCATTTCTTTATAATATTTTTTTTATATCCAGTCGCAACCATTCAAGGGTGTCAAAGGTGTATTACTCATATGCTTGAAAAAACTCATGATTGATTGACATACTTAATTAATCCATAACATGAAATACTACACAATGTATTTGGATAAATAAAATAAAATTTTTTCATCAAATATTTTAATATTTATCAGTACATATATCACACTCTACGCAATCCTAAATTATTTACGTGTCTTAAAAGTGCATTTTTAGTAATGGTTAGTAAACGAATCCATAACCACATTATACTTTGATATGTATTCAACTAAAAATCTTATTGACATCTTCATCTCGTATAAATTTGTACTATGTGCATATGCGTTTTTCTTTGCAATGATATTTTTGTTATTAACATAAATGATTGCAGCTTGATTTTCACAATGTATGATCATCATTTTCATTACAATTTTCGAAATGCACAAACGTTGAATGAATCTCTTCAGCATAAAACCTCTTGTACTGCAACCGAACAAGGTATGAAGTTTGTTTTCACAGTGGACAATATTATACAATCATGATTTCTATTGTTCTAACTAACAACGATACTATTAAGTAATAAGGCATATCTGAAGGTTGACTTTCGATCATCTGGTCGCCTACAAATCAACATCCGTGAATTTTGCTAGTCATATGTTACATTCACGATAGCGTTGTGTATAGTCTATAGTACCTTTGAGGCATCTCATATTCCCTTCATCAACTTTCAATATGGTGTCTTTCATTTGCCTAATATCGACTCACTAAACTCACGACATAACATATATTATGTCGAGTACACAACATGGTGTACATCAGGCTACCAGCCGCACTCGCATAAATAATCGAGGATATTTTCTTTTGCTCCTCTAGAGTTTTCGAACACATGTCAAAACTTAAGACATCATTTGTTATAATATAATGTCAATGTGTTTGTAATTATTGATAAAAAATTATTTTAAGATCTTATTTATGTAAGTTTCTTGCGACAAAATAAGAATTATTCTAGAACGAACTCGTTGACTATTTACATCCAACATGTAAGTTGTTTCACTCATATATTCATTTCAAAAATAGAGGACAATAATTTCTTGACGGTGACGACAATTTTTATTTGTTATTGGATATCATAATGTCATCAACATATAGAATTATTATGACATACTTGTTATCAAATTTATATATATACACAATGATCTTCATTAATCATATTGCAAATGTGCAAAATGATAAATTGCTGAAATTAATGTATCACTATTTAGATGATTTTTTGAGTCTGTAGATGACTCGATGCAACTTATATATTTTGCATTTTTTTACTTTGTACAATGAAGTCTTAATGTTGCTCCATGTATTCCCCATCGTTCTTCATTTAGAAAAAAAACAATATTTACATTTGTTTGATGTAACTTCAAGTTCATATTTGTGACTATAGTCAATATGATGTGAATTGAAACAAATCTTACAATTAGTGTAAATGATCTTATAGTCAATCCCCTCTTGTTGGGTGAAGCATTTCGTCGCTAGACAAATTTTCTGACTTTCAATCAAACTGCTCGTATCCCACTTGACTTTGAGAATTCATTTATTGTTAATTACCTTGCGACCAAGTGGGAGATAAATCAAATTCCAAACTTATTTTTTCTTCATGAATTCTAATTCTTCTTGCATTGCCAAAATCCATTTTCCTTTGCAAACAATGAGAGAGCATCATTATAGGATTTGGGCTCAAGTTTTCTTCTAGACCTAGTATAGGCTTCATGTAGTCTCCATTCTTGTAGCCCTTTGATATCAAAATATAAGTGCAAAACTCATTCTCAAATAATCCTTTGGATTGAACACTATGGCTCATCGATTGTAACAAATTACTTCCATTCGGATCAAGATTTGAATTTAAGAGGACAAATTTCTCAGTAAATCTTCTACAATTTCCATCTCATGGTCTTATATTTATCTAAATAAAGGCTCTTATTTTTTGGAAAGTTATTTTCAATGAATATTACATTTTTATTCTCAATCTTTGTAATAGTTCAATCCTTTTTCACTTATAAAAAATATATCTTTTAAAGATTGTTTCAAAGTATCTAATGAAGATAGATATCTTTTTTGTCTCAGATTTTCATATTTATAAAAATTATCAAGGACTAGGTTGCGCATCCCCGAGGATACAAATAATTAATGAATTATTTGTGATGCTTGTCTAAAGTTTATAAGTAATGGTTGTGGCATATTTTGGAAAAAAAACTCGATTTAATATTTATGCAACAGTTAACAAAGCATCTCCTCAGTATAAAATTGGAATATTAGCTCACATCATCATAGACCAGACTGCATAAAAAAAAATAGGGTCTCTTCTCTCTTCAACACCATTTTAAAGTTGGAATATTAGTTTACATCGTCACAAGCCAAACTATATCAAGCAAAGTGAGATTCTTGTCTCTACAACACCATTTTGTTGCAGTGGTATATTGTTGGTTGCATACCAATAGTTTTTTCATCATACAACTTATTTAAATAAGCTTAAGAGAGATTCATGTCAATGATTGATGCATAAGATTTTAATCTTATGATTTGGTTGTTTGTCCCCCATATTCATGAATCACACAAAATAATCAAATATTTTAGATTTGTGAAAAATCAAATCGATAACATCATAACACAAATAATCATCTATAAAAAAAATGGTGAGTAGGGAAAACTTTTGTGTACTTTGAACATTTATTAAATCACATATGCCTGAAAGATTTATTTGTAAGAGAAATTTGACACACTTTTATGTACGAAATAATGCTTTAAGTTTCTTTTAAGTTAGACATTCTTCATAATATGACAAATCAACTTTAGAGAGGGGACTCAAGAGTCGTTCTCTAGCTAATTTATTCATTTGATCTTGTCCAATTGGCTTAGTCGTACATGTCAATTGTGACATCTTTATTCATGTAAATAGATGATATGAACCAATGACTATCAACAATATAGGCAATATTTAAAACATAGAAACTATTTTATAAAATTCATCACATTTTTTATTTCCTATACAAACTTATTATATAATCAACACTAGAAATAAAAACTAATTATTTTTTAAAATTTGAGGCATAGAGAACATCACGAAGATAAAAAGACATTGTCATTGTGAAGATCCAACTTGCAAGTGTCAAGTCTTTTTATTTCAACTTTTTTATTGATTCCAACATATATCCACTTGGTCCACGTATTTATTTGACGAAATTCCACCAATGCCCTACTCTCTCGAGCTACATGGTTGATTGCTTCCTAATATGTAATCCACGAAGAGCAATTAAATGCAACTAAAAATAAAAGCGAGAGAGTCATGATCTTGACACTTTTTTGGGCTAATTTCAATATTGAGTATAATGATGATCGTTGTTACAATTGTAATACTTCACTTTATTCATATCAATTGTACCATCACATTTGTCATATTTGCGACGTGAGTGACCCGATACTTTTTGTTATGTACCATCATTAGCCCTTCTTGGACTACAACTTATGTTGTCTTTTGCGCTTGGGATTAGTGCCATGTGCACTTGTTTCAATATTTAATGCTTCGTTGGAGACCTTAATTTGACTCAAGGTATTTGACTCAAGGTAATCATCCTCCATTCCTAAGAGGTAGCTTAGTCAAAACTTTCAACACTTTGTTGTGCAACAAATTGCAATTCATGTGTTTCCAACCGCAAGGAAGAGAGCAAATCAGAGCATGAACATATTGCTCATCATCGAGTATTGTACCAACACTTTTCATAATCATGTTTGACATTTATAAAAAATGTTCCTTCATTCAATGATTGGACATTTTCTGCATGAAGCAAACTTTATTATAAGCATACTACATCTAGATGTCGATTGAACCCTAAACTTAGTTATGCATTCCAAAGTTCATGAGTTGTTTTATAGGCATCACACTCCACCATAAAAGGATTGGTCATCATATTTAGCAATGTAATTCAAACAATCCAGCTCTTTTTGAGCTAGGATTGATATGTCTCTTTATTCTTTATATGTTTTGGAGTGGTGCCAAGTGCAAGTTCGGTTATGGTAAGTGCTTCTAGAGTTCATGAGTTGTCTTATAGGCTTTGTACTCCAACATAAGAGAATTGGTCATTGTACTTAGCAACATAATGCAAACAATCCAACTCTCTTTAAACCATGATAGGTATGTCTATTTATCCTTTAAATGTTTGGAGTGGTGTCATATGCATGTTCAACCATGATATATTTGAATGTTTCTAAAACATATTGTTGTTTTAAAAAATATTGAACCTTTCGATGCCATATATCATAATTATCTCCAGACAACCAGTTCACTTTGTTAAAGTCAGTTATGATTTATTTTGAGGTCATGGTCTAATGTTGTGCACAAAAAAAAATAGTAAGCAATTAGTGTTATGCATATTTGATATTGTCGCAAAAAATAAAACAATGAAGTAATAATAATCGTGAAATAGTAAACTCATGAGATTGTTATATTCTCACACATCTCCCACTGTTCCAAGCATAATTACCATTCATTAGACTATATGCTCCAATATTATTTATTTCATTTGTTTATTCAACACATAATTCCAAAAAAAATTATTGGGTAAATTTTGAAACAATAGATTATTCAAAATATTTATATTATAAGATTTTAAATCAACATATAATTCAAAATCACTAAAATCCGTCACACGTGATGTATTGTATTGTTTCCAGTTTGGCTAGGTCAATCATGCATGATTACAATGAGAGCACTTCACTAAAAGACATCATTAAATAATCATGAATCATCCTTCATCTCGCCATCCGATTTTAGAAAATTGTGAGATCACTATCACATTTATTCATATTTCAAGAGATTGCGTCGATAATCCACCAAGTTAGTTCATATTGAACATTCTAAATATGCATTTTGTGTCACGCACCACTCGATGAAAAGACATTGATTAATGTGATATTATTGGAACTCTATTGTGGCTTAGTCATACAAAAGAACTACTTATATTTGATGTTGTATTTGTCTCGCTTATAGTTTTGTATAATTAAACTTATTTTATTATAAACTTTTATGAAACATTTTGATTCATATAGAAATTAGTTTATTTAACATATAGAAAAAAATCATATTATACATGTGTAATATCCTAAATAACGATGTCTTAACCAATTAACATATTTAAAAATTTAAATCGAGTTCATTACTCTAGTTGAAATTATGTTTGAGTTAATTGTGATCTTTTATATGTTTTTGAATTATTATCTTGATTAGGAATTTAAATTGAATTAATTATTATATTCGGAATTAAGTTTAAGGTTGTAATGATGCTTTATTTTGTTAGAGTTATTTTCTTAGTTAAGAATTAAATTGGTTAAACTATTCTTTAAGTAATCTAAGGTAAAAGAATTTATTTATATTGTCAAATTTGTATCTATGATTAATTTAATTAATCATAAATTAAGTAGACTT